>JAQIWI010000645.1:0-25627 GCA_034698825.1 Deuterosminthurus bicinctus | reverse complement strand
CCACTGTCTTTTTATAACTGAGTCATCCTCTTACGTTCCTGTATTTTTCTCCATCTGATGCCTATCGACACTATATAGTTGCCTTTACAACTCAATAATTACATTGGTAACTCGTTGGTACTTGAGGCTGCTTTGCTGACCAAATTCTATTAGACAGAGCATGGTCCAAATGATTTCATAAACGTCCCAGCAAATGGAGAACCATGCAGCGTAAATTAAATGTTTAAGTCGCACATTAATCAGTGTTGGAACTACTAGATTTATGAGATCAGATATGCTCATTTCGGTGCAAGCAAACATGACGAGATGTAGTCGTTAAAATATATACGAAGACGCAAATTTCGATTCAATCCATGAGTTTCAATCCCAAATTGCAAACAGGCAACTTCATATAGAGTCGTTAAAGAAGCCGAGTGTAACAACGGACTTGGCTCTCTGCTCCTCGTTTCTAGAGGTTGATTCCAGTTTTTATTTTAAAAGTTTAGATAATAAAAAGCACGATGGTTCCAGAAAGTTATTATTTTCTCGCACAGTTCAGCTCTCCCAGGCTGATGTGATTTTTAATAGCATATCCTGCATGGGGCTTTACGAGTTTACTGAGATTATACCAGCAAAAGAAAAGAATAGGGAGGAGGATGGGCTGTGAGAAGTATGCATTGGCCGTTAGTTAATTTCTCACTAATGAAAGTGGTAATTTCGCCTTAAATTTTTGCCTATTCACGAGCAGTCTTGTGCACGACTAGGTGATGGGTATTGAATTGCATGCAAATGAGTTAATCAGCAAGCCTTTGGGACCGTTTTCTTTCCTATCTTCATTTCCAGTACAGTACCTGTGGAGAGACCTTCGTGTATAAATTAATTAGGCCTCCAGATTAGTGGCTCAGGAAAGTACAGAACGAAAGTGTTCAGCAACAGTCTGAGAGATTAGCGATACTTAAGCCGTTGCAATGAATAAATCGATAACTTTGATCGCACTTTTGCCTACTGGTAACCATGAGGTATAGAGGACGAGTAGTATACGGAGGACAAATATGTGCTCTTGCTGTTGAAACCTCAAGGATCGTTTAGCGTCATTTCACGTATGAAGATGAATAATGAGCCGGTCTGTGTGCCAATATAAGTGGCAACTATGATTTACTTTGCCTCTCCGCTCACTCAGTCACGTATTCCATGGACCAGCTGCTGGAACGTAGCACTCCTCCTCCACATCCACACAGTGACTCGGAGTATGAAGGAATTGATAACGAGACTATGGAGAAATATTCTATCGCACGTATTATTCACAGCTCAGAGTTTATAGTGAAAGAAGAAGAAGACTGCTGATCGGCTGCTGGTGTTGGTATAGACGCAAAGAATTTATTGATCAATCAATTAATTTAATTATGATGGTGATGTTGATGGATGATGGGCCAACTTTGATGTCTTCATTGCAATGCGATATGCTATGGGCGAGAAAAGCGGGAGAGCCTAGTAATTCTGAGCAAGGGGTTATACAAGAGTGTTGTTATATGCGGTTATTTTCAGGTATTATTATTATCCCTTGGTGTCGAACCTATTGATGCCATTATTATCCTCCACTACTGCTACTATTGCAGTCGTTAGCAACCTTAGTCACAGTACAAGAGCTCCCCCCGCTACTGTTTGAAATGGTTCCTTTGTAGTGGTTTCCCACATCCTAATGGTCTTCTTCCTTTAGTCCTCTTTCTCTCTCTAACACAAAACTAATGTGGCATTTGATGTGAATATAGAAGTTGTAGTGTGTGAGCAGTAAAGAATGGCCAACTGAATGGGTATGTTCTTTGTTCCAGCATCGTCGGAAACGAGGAGCATCTGGATTGTTACGAGCTGCATATTTGCGTCAAGGATTATTGCTTCGCCCGAGAAGACAGGTTGGTGGGAGTTGCTATGATGCAGTTACGAGACTTCATGGAACAGGTGAGATTATTGAGCAGATCTTGTATTATTAGTTTAACTCATTATACCGAGTTGCTCCCGGTGTGTTAACAAGACCATGGGAATGCTTTCAAATCATTATTATTGTGGGAGTTTGGAAAAATAAATAAACTTTCAATATTACCAACAACCTCTTCATAACTACTTGCCCGTGACAGAGAGGTAACCCCTATGGTAGTCTAGTCATTGAGTCTTTAAAGTATTGAAAAATAGTGACAGATTGAAATAAAATAAAGACGATGAGATTTGCATCTCATGGCAGCTATAGAGAAGTTGATGCTGGAAGCCACCCGCTTCCAAAGGCATTACAAATGTGGCTATATTAGATCTCTTGGTTGCACCTCTTTAGTTTTATCGTATGGAATATCGCTACCACAAGCACATGAGCCTGTCTCTGCCTCATGGTTTTATCATGAATTTACATCTCTCTGCGGTGGATATGCAGCAGAAACTATATATACAGCAAGCTGTCATAATACTGACGGTCGCAATATATTTCAACTTCGTGCCGCGGAATAGAACCGCAGGCTGGATGCAACTAGATCATGATAACAGGAAGTGAATTGGATGCATCCAGGCTTATGCTGCTGCAAATGTTGCAGTTGTTTATTTCATTTTAGTTAGAATAAATGAGTGTCTACTATGGCTGGTGTAATAGAAAATTTTTCTTTTGATAGAAAGATGTATTCATGAGCTCTTGCTTAAAATTCGCCTGGCAAAGGACATACGTTTTGAAGACGTGGGTACACACACAGACACATGACCTAGTGATGGGGCTGCGGGTTGAAAGGACTGCATTATTAGGAGAAAAGAGGAGTGAGTAGTGGTGAGCCTGCGTTTAAGTACAGAGAGACTTGGTCGTAAATATACGAGTGAGATATACGACGAGAGGATGATAGCAGTGGTCATATATCAACCGCCTTGTGGTTCCTTTCTGTGGCCGTCGTTATAGTAAAGTGAACATCATCATGGTCTTCCTCGTTGTCTTGACATGTCCCTACCCGCATATAAACTAGTCAAGTGATTACATCTCTCATGCTAAGCAAGCTCCAGTTGGAGACCAACTGTGAGAGTGGTGGAGAGAACAAGTGAATGAATGAGCTTTTCCTCACAGTTTCATAATAATGTAAAGGGAAAATATGAGCATTGGAGGAGCTTCTTGCTTGCAATGCGGTAGTGGAAATTTCATTCTTTTCACGTGGCTTTCCACTCAAATGAAGTTGTTCTTGTCGACGTCAACGTTTCTCATCTCTCAGCAGCAGCCACATGTAGTCCTACGCACGAAATAATGTTGGAATAGAATGGGAGGGAAGAGAGAGAGAGAGAGGAAAATTAAATCATTGCAGATTTTCAGCCCTCTTGCTTGACTTAGGGACAGTTAAGGGCGGAAGTAAGACAAAGGATATTATGGCAGTTCCTCTCATGTGTCTAGCAATATGCTCTGTTTCATGCGATATTTATGGTTTTGAGAGCTTGTGATACGTGGAAATCTTGAGCATTTTCCTCCAGCTTTATGCTCATCCTGCCTGGCGAAGACGATGATGATTCCAGTAGAGAAATAATAATTAAAATGACTAATCATCTCTCTATATGGCTGGGTATATAGTGTGAGAAAGAGAGCCGTAATCTTGCTATTGCAGATAAATCCAAGAGGATGAGAATGAATGGAGGAAATGAGTGAATGGAGAGGAAGAAAAGTGTATTCTTGAGCCGTCATGTGAGTGGCAATTAATTGAAATTTATGGTCTTTTCGAGTTCCATTTCTGCATTCTAACCAGCCGTTCCCAGCAAGTTTGGGGAAGAGTCCTGACCTTTGAGTGTTGTGCCTTTAGTTCGCCTGGCTGCGGTGGTTATGGTACATTGGACTCTAGTAATGAGGAGATGGTTAATGGGAAAATTGCAATCAATTTGCCAAGACAGTTTGCTATGGGATATCTTTGTATCAGTAATGTAATTCATGCATGGCAATTCATTATAGTGATTTTTACGGCTTCATTCCAGTATAAATTAAGTGCCCTACTGGTGCGGGGAGTAGTTTGCATTGGAATAGCATGCTGAAAGTTGGACAAACAATGCCAAGACAAGACTCCTGTGTGTTTGAGAGAGACATATAGAGATGCGAGCGATGCTTGCTTAAACTCGTGGACAGAAAGAATGAGACGTTTGCATCACAAATCAAATGGAGACTTGAAAAGATGATTTGTTAACGATAAGATCCAGTTGTGCACGGCGGGAGAGAGAGACAAGCAGACGTAGTTTGCTGTAAGTAGCGAAAAATAATGGTGGTCAAAGAGGATACATTAGTCCTCACTCCTGCAGGTTAATAGGCTCGCTTCTGTTGTTCTTCTCTCGCGTTCTTTCACATGCCAGATGTCTTCTTCGGACTGCTATTGGCTATCCAATTAATTTGTTTTCCTGTAGGTCTTGTAACAGTGCGTGTGACTATTGTTAGTATGCATTGCTAACAGAAAGAGAAAAGGATGAAAAAAGGAGACATAATTTGATGACATGCAATGGTATACATAGACAATGCTAATGTTACCATAAAGGATATACTGCTACTGATAATAATGATAATGGGAGCGTGTATAGTGAGGTGCTCATTAAATATGCTGCTTATGATTTAGAACTTGGTGTGGTAATTATTATGACTCTATATCTTTTTCCAGGGTTCCTGTGCCTGCTGGTTAGCTCTTGGGAAGCGTATTCAAATGGACGAGACCGGTTGGACGATCCTTCGCATATTGGCCCAAAGGAATAATGATGAAGTTGCTAAGGAGTTTGTCAAGCTCAAGTCTGATGTTCGACCCGAAGATCCTCAGATTGCCCAGAATCCTTAAGAAAATAAAAGAGCTGGGGAGAGAAGAGGGGTGCGCGCGTGTGGTTGTGAGCTGATCAACACAACATTATTATCGACTGTAAAATTAACTAGCCTCATGAGATCAAGTATCTTCTTCCTCCCTCCATCCCGTCCTCCACGCTGTCTTCCTCAACCCTGACCATCGGGTATGTCTATTTTTCTCTTGACTTTGCTAACAAGACAAGCCGCACGGCTACCTCCTGTGCTCAACTGGAGTGTTTTGTGTACCCTTAAGGTTTTATTAAGGCGAAACCATAAGGTGTGTGTATGCACGGAGATTCGTGTGAAGGTGTTTGTTTGGTTATAATGATGGTTCTGTTGTTACCGGTCGCCGCTCATTTCTCCACACACAACATTATTTCTACCCAATGAGAGGAGCGGTTCGTGTGCACCTCAAATTCTTGTTTATTCTGTTGTATACGTATGCCTTGCTTCTCAGAAGGATAACTTTCAAGGTTGGAACAGTGATGATTGAAGTTGGTGGTGGTGGCTGTTGGTGTGTAAGGAATTTCATAAGATCCCATAGGGGCCCTTGGAGGCGCTTCTTTTTCTCTAGTAATCACATTACCTCTCAATCAAAATTTCTCTGTATAGCAACACGTACACACACGCACATAGCTCAGCACAGGCACACAGAAAATTCTGTCCCTGTCAGCTGACTTTTAGATGAGATGAAAGAGATGTCAGGAGATGTATAATTAAAAAAAACCCGTAGGCATGAGAGGAAAAGGGGGAAAGAAGGGGCAGAGTGATTTGCCATAGAGGATAAAAGTCATCTCATTCTAGACAGACACGATGCGCTTGTAATATTACTGAGTCATTATTATTATCATGTTTCAATACACGTTAGAACATATCCTCAGCCATTTTGATTATTGACTTGGGTTTCTGCGCGTATATGGGACTGGCTTTGCCGACTTGTCTTGACTGGCACGGCTCGATGTGGATATATTTTCTTTTATCGTGATTATTATTGTATGCAAATTATGTTGAATGATAACTTTTAATACTAATCCCGCAAACTTTGGGTTCGTGAGGTGCAGCGTGCTGAGTTTGAACGTGCACTGACTTCAACTTGTACTGATTTACTTTTTCTCTTTACATTTACAAATTGTTAACGGGGTGTAAGTAGAACAGGATGGTCTATAGAATTTGACATAGAATTTGCCTGCAAAATCCCAGGTTTGTAGCTAAAGTTGCGAGAAAATTTTCGGATTGGGGCTCAAGAGAATTGGGGTTTGGAGGAGTAGTGCTATTGTAGTTAATGAAGCTGAGGATTCTGTCATTTTAGCTGAGTTGATTATGCATGCTGCCATGACATGCAATATTTAATTACAGAGAATGACAAGTTTTTGTGGAGAATACCGGTGCTATGTGGGAAATGCCTTGAAACCTTTGTGATCAGTGATCATGCCTGCCACCGCGAGTTTTTCATGGAAAAGGTGAGAATTCCGCGGTGAGCAAGGCTCTAAAGTTGTCAGATCGTATTAACTAGCCTTTTGTGTGACGAACCGCTTCTAACTTGAAATTGTGTGTCGGTTGGAATGACACCGTGTTAAGGATTTCTTTAACTACCTACAAATACCTTCATGACGATGTTGTTGTGCATCTTGGACTCTGTTGGTAATGTGCGTTTGGTAGAGGGAAGAACGTTCATTAAGAGCTGATTGGGCAAAGTGTGTGTTGCAAATAGTGTATAGGATTTTCAGTTGTCAAGATGAGTGCACTTGACTAATCGCAACAGTAAATCCTTAGTGTCTCCCACTAATACTTTTTTCTCTACTTAATTTTTCCGGACAGGTGAAGGAATTACTGTGGCTTGGTGCTACATATTCAACATGACATGAAAATGGTCCCCGTAGCATCCTCTCGCTCTCTGCATGGGATGAGCTGGATCGGACCGGACAGGAGAGGACAGACGAGTTGGAGCGGAAAAGCGGAGAGAGACAGTCGGACAGATGAGAAGTGTTGTGAGCATGTCAGGAAGACAGCGGGTAATTCTTCACACCTTGATTGGATTGGAATTCGTTATGAAATATGACTACTTACTAGTATGAAGATGAGGATGAAGATAATACTTGACCCATAATCTCTCTCGAACATGAGGCCCTTCGAAGCTCAGAGTTTGTGCTTCGAACAACAGGAGGTTTTAGAAAAGCATACGTTCTTGTATACAAACATGGTCAGGAATACATTCATAGTAGTTCTTGTTCAACATTCTCAGAAAGTCTGGGTCCCGCTTTTAATGTTGTACACTGACATTAAGAACACACGTTACATCCGAACGTACAGAATAATTTGAAGGAGAATTTTTAACAAAGATGAAAACGCGTATAAACAAAGCAAGAATGTAAATACGTAATACAAGTACATAAAAACAAAAATACAGAATTCAGCTCTACTCGAGCCTGTTTCAAGGGTTGAAACAAGCAAATTTTACAAGTGCAACTTCCGTTTCAATTAACCATTGAGTAAGGTTAGGTGTAAAGTCATGTTATTCTATGTGAAAATTCCATCCAGAAGTATCTAATGTATATACTAAAATAGTATAAAATTAGGATCAATCCCACATTATTATCATTCCTACCCGTGAATATAAAGGAAGGATGAATCGTGTATTGCCCGAAAGAAGAAGAAGAAAAATATGCATTAGCTCTAGATGTTGTTTCAGCGAAACTTTTTAGCAGTAGTGTAGCTAAACATATTATTATTATTACATAAACGTCACGTACATAAACATTCGAAGCTGGCCTATTACTTCACTATTGTAGGGAATGTGGATTGAGATTTTTGCATTAGTGTTCTTATTAGTGTTAGGTACTACTACTAAACTTAGTGTAGATCAAGTGTATTAACAATAAACCACAGTATCCGGTTGTTCTTATGTAGCTGTAGTTTGATTTTCTAATACAAAAAAGTACGGGTTGGACCGTTTTATGAATGGTTCGCCAAGATGTGGGCCCGGCTATACACTGTTAGATAGGTTAAGATGGTATGGATAACCTTTCAAGTCATTCCTTGCCACGGCACGCAGTAAGTACTATTACGACGACGATGTTTTAAAAAGTACAGTAATTCCAAGGGGTTGCTTCATTTGGGACAGTTCAGGTATTAGTGATCATAGCCAATGGTAATAGATTTAAAAGAAAAAGTTATCTTTAAGGAGCCTGAGAGAGGATGTAGGGAATATTACATTCAAGTCGGACTAATCAATTGCTAGTGTACAATATCACGGTTAAGTTTTTAGTGGTAGTTAATCTTTAGCATTATTATCACCCTGTGGTGCTCAAATGGTTGCCATATAATGTAAGAAAAAAAAGATATGATGATGACGAAATTACAAGGTTCTTGTTCTTGCGCTTGGTGTGCAAATGTTATCTGAGAAATGATGTGTGGTTCTAATATATGTTCACTGACTCAATGACCTCATGCCACGGATGAGCAGTGTTGAGTCAAGAGAAAGAGCATATCTTGTTGCTTGTTTTAATTATGACACGTGGTCTTGCCTGTAGTTATTAGTCTCTCGCTCTGTCTTTCGTCTATAACCAACAGAGTCAGTTAGTTGTTGCAAGGGAGAAAATAATTTTTTTTAGCCGTTACCTGTCTCCTGGATCGTTAGTAGACACAGCCAGTTTGAGAAGTTAAAAATTATTCATCTAACAACATTTGTAGTGACGTCATTGACACTCTCACGGCAATTTTCACATTGTAGCTCATTGGGAGAGAATGTGTATGTTTTGTTGTTAATAATCAGGTCTGTATTGGTTACCGACTCGGTAGATCTTTTTGATTTGCACGTAAAAGGCATGTGTGCGTGCGGCCGCTGAAAAGACAGAACCTTGTGCAGTACTGATAATCTTACATATGTGCAGAGGATGTTATACAATCATAAACAATGGAAGACATGATTTTAATTAATATCATCAACCAGGAGCAGAATAAGATTTAAAAAGGACGGACCAAATCCTCATTTAAGTTAGCACGACTATACACACAAATACACAGACACACTCATTTACATACTAACATAACATTATACGTTTCATTCAAGGAAAAGGAGATCAATAATACTGAATGGTTGGAACAACTGAGCTGTTATAAGGCTACGACGATAATCAATCATTGCTGTTGTTATAGTAAACTTACTACAGTCTATATAGGAGTCATGTGGGTGTACAGTATAATAGTCTACATATTGGCAGGAATAATGCTATGGTTGTGCTGCTCCAACTGAACGAGTATATAGAGGTCAATAGCAGGAGGACGGAAGAATGTCTGAAGGAATAATTAGAAGCGTAGGATGATGGTAAATAGCCCATGTAAATCATCCCACTCATTAAAAGTGAAAGGGAAAAAAGGAATTTTAGGTGGGAAGTTTTGTATCGCATTGGACTGGTGCTATTTGTGGACAGGTCGCTATTAATGCTTACGTGTGGTGATGATAATAATTTGTTGGATTCCATTCCGTATTCCAATTTTTCAACATATCTCCTAATAAGTGAATAATTAAGTAAACACATACACATGCAGGCATATATTGAGTTACGACGTTAACTTGCCACTGCAGATGATAATTAATTATATTATTATATGTAAAAGGATCTAATGCATTCCTACACACGATCATCTCCAGGCTGCCTCTGCAAGGTATATGAGAGCATGGATATTAGTTTAAAATAATGGTTATTACTTCTACAAATACAACTATCACACATTTGTTACATACTTTTTTGAGTAATCTTGAGAAACGTTATCATTGTTATCGATATTCTAATTATTAAGTCACGTTGATAATGCATTTATTGTTAAAAAAAGCATCCTATATATAGCTATACAATATATACACACTACAAAGAGAATCTCACTTTGTTCTCATGGTATAGTCATAAGTGTTGAAGGAAAGTCTACGGAAAAGAGTGTAGGAAGTGAAGCTCTCCGTGCTTCACGGAAAAAATCACACATCTCTCACTTGTACATAAACGGACACATTTGTGTGAATCAATCGATAAATAGTTAGGCTCGGTTTCAGTTTTCCTAATATTCACAGACCTTGTGTCGCATTTGTGAAGCTCTTATCCCAATTCAAATCTTGATGACAATTTTTTTCTGTTCTATCTTTACGTGTAGTCATATAATGGTTTTATTATTAATCATGAGGATATGGTTACAACAAAGATTCTAGATCTTGTAGCTTCGTTATCTTTGCTAAATAAAATCTTACGAAACTTACCCAAAAGAAGAGCAACAACAAGAAGAACCCCGAATGTTATTATTATTAGGTGTAGTGTCCTAGCATCTTGTTCGAAAAATCAACTTGTATTACTACAAAAAAGAGAAAAGTTATGAAGACAAAGATGAAGTTATTTACATGGTGATGATCATAAATAATTGTAATAAAGATGATAAAAATTGTAAAACTTGAGAAAAGTAAAATGGAGATTTTCATCCAGTATATAAACTTGTTATCGTTGTGCCTTATTTTCAACATGCGTTGAGCAGCATTCTTTTATAAAAAGGGGCTGAATTTTCCACTAAATTCCAAGTAACACTCGCCCCTTTGCAAAGGGCGAAGGCATGAAAAGGAAAAATTAAAAAGAAGATGGAGGTTGGGATGGTAATATGAGATTCCACACTTGATTAAAGACAAGACTGTAGTGTGTGTTTGTTTCAGTGAAATCAAGCCCATTAGCTCTACTCCCTTGGATTAAGCTGTCATTAATGACTCAATTAAATGCTAACATAGCAGCTGGAGGTAATGCATGATGATTTGCGCAAGCACTGTAGGCGTCGCTCTGAATAAAGAAGCAAGAAGAATCTTGTTATCGTTTAAGTTCCAGCATCAAGTATTATGTTTGGGTAGTGCTGCTGCTGCAGCAGGAGGATTTACATCCTGCCCATGTATCCCCAGGAGAAGACAAGACATGAGCGCAAAAATTATTGCGCTTAATGAGCTAGTAGCACTAATTCTATGGTCAGCCACACTCACAGAGTCAGTGGCTCCGAGCAACCATTTGCCTTAATTCACTTGAGCCGGGTGAAGGTCGCCACTTGTTTTCATTTTAATTATTATTATGGTGGCGAGGAGAAACAATGGATAGATAGTGAGACTGCTGCATATTTCACTTGCTCCAAACACCATGCTGTGTCAGCAAAGACTGCTCCTTGCATTGGTAGCATTGAAGATGCATAGAGGTAAGATCCAACACCGAAGACTCATTTATCAGTTTTAATCGCTCTATACACATGACAGCAATGTGTTTTGGCTGACCAACCCCTGCCCTGTCCGGGGCTGAGGCTGACGAAATTTTACATTTTTCTTCTCACTTCGTTACCTCACTCTTCTCCTGTCCACGGCACAAATCTACGATTCTAGTTCTTTCCATCATCCTCGTACAAACACCTACAAGATGTTCGAGAGCTGGGGCTACTGGTGAATTTCACAGCATCTATTTTACTACAGAATGCAAGGAACCACATCACAAGTTGTTGCAGCGCAGCAGTGCAGTAGGATGTGTTACCAAATATTTAGACAGATGTGGAACAATTAAAGTTAGAGTGTGTCTATTGAGATGCACATTATGTATGCATTTTGCATCACGGCGCCGGACGGTGTTAAATAGATAATGTGATGTCCCTGTACGAAACGCCAATGCAGCTGCTAACTTTGTTGTGAATGACGAGTTGTTGGACAATTTAGAGGCTCATTCAAGAAGGGAAGGATGAAAGGGCTAGTCTCTTTAGTTTGTAGGGGAATGGTGAGTTCTCCAGTGTTGAATCGTAGACAAGCCCTCACTATCTGGCCACAAATTGGTTATGATGGGCGACAAGGGAAGTTGGCATTTTTCTCACGTAACTTCACAACAAGATTAGCACCTTTTTTCACTCCCGTGCAAAGAAGTAAAGGAACACGAGGGGCTCAGCATTGCATGTGAGGATGCGTGAGTTTCCAGGCCGACAGTTGCATTACTGTCTCTCACTTGGTAAATCTGGGCGAAACCGTAATTGTGGCACCTGAGAATAGGCGTAGAAAATTTTTCCTCCAAATCCCATCTATCATAAAGTGCAGAACTTTCATGGATCAAACGTGAGGTTTTCCAAATGCCACAAGTCTTGAATCCTAGGATGCATCATCTTTCGCGTGACCTACTTACAAAGACTTTGGATGCATTAGAATTTTTTTCCTACAAGCTTATGTGTCAGGAGAATCGTCTATCAGTTTTATCACATGTATATTTTAAAAATGATAGATTTAAATCATAAAAATAGCTTGCATTTTTCAAAAATATCACATCGCATAGCACAAGTGGACGTTGGATATAGACGTGATTACATGTTATGTGGGTAGTCGTGAGAAAGTGCTAAGGCGGATGTGCGAACTCACTAGCAATACAAGCAGAGTGATAATAAGGCGTGCCTTTCATACTCCACCATTTTTTGGGTTAATTAAAGTATAATTATGTTTACACTTGAATCAAGTATAGCCTTTCTTTGTGAAGAGGACCAAGTGAAAAATGCCGTCAGTGTCTGTGAAATTTCCTCCACTTCCTCACCATGCGTGTCTGAGTCCCGCCCTCTCCATCTTTCTTCTTCAACAATTTCCATCATTCTCTCAGCACAAATGGCCGTCCAGGGAAATTATAAACAAAAGGAAATTAAGTACTTACGAGCAAAGCAGCAATTTCTCAAATGTGTGCCCATAATTTTTGCTGACAAAACTTCATTTTTCAAGCCGCTCAGCCCGCCCGCCCAGGTCATCAGGTGATCGAAAACAGTGACTTTGATAAGTGCAGCATGGTATAAGGGTGAATAAAAACGAGATGTGTGTGTGTATATTAGTCAGGAGTTTTCAAAAGTACTTGTCAGTCAGTACTCGTTAATTAGAGCAACGAAAGAGCAAGTAATTACATGGGAAAGACTTCGATGCACGCTTGTGCGTATGTAATGTTCATTTTGATTCCTACCCAAAGAACTGGATCTACCCTGTTGCATCATGATGCAGGTGAAGGGCAATGAAATTGCTTGCATAAAGTAGATGCTTTAAATGTCAACCCTTCTGAGTGGATTAATGAAGATTTGCACACTAATTAAGACAGAGCATCCAAGATGATGTCAGCAAGTGGAAGAACAGGACTTACTGTTGTTGTGTCTTTGAACTTGAACTTGATTTTGTTTGTACACAAGCAGTGATTTCATTTTGATTCTCTTGTAAAGCTATTACGAAGCCAAGCCCTAATGTGTTGAAATCTTTATTAGCAAGTGTCAGATCTGACTTGATGAGCTTTCTCTCTATAAGGCTCGCTGCATTATAAACTTGCATGGATGCTGCTGGAAGCAGAGTGCCAACTGGAAATGGCATGTTTGTATGAACAATAGGAACATTCTCAAGCTAAAGCTTGCACATAATACATACAGTCATTAATGCAGTCAAGATTGCAGATAAGGTGGCTGGAGAAGAGCAGAGATACCTGTCTGACTGATAGGAAAATGGCTGAGCGACAATGTCGCTGTGAAGGACGCTGGGAAGGGGATGAGACGCAACGAAGTAGAGGAATTGAAGTTCAACAGTCTTCAACTTTTCCATTACTCTTATCTTTGTAATGTGTCAGTCGTCGGTGTGGAGCCACTTGGAACTCGCACACGCTAGAGGAGTCAGCGTAATAGCTTTGCACTTGACAATCCGTATACACTTGGAAATCTCTTCTCTCTTTCTTCCTCCTCTTCGTCTCCGTTTGAGTTGCGGATTTGAATGAGAGAATTCTTGTCTTTCAAGAGAAAAGGGGACTTCCCCATTCCTATCACACAAGAGTCACCCAAAAGGTTTGACTGGCAATCAAGGGATGAAGTAAAATAGTGTGAGAGAGTGAGTTGAACTTCACATACACTCTCCATGCTTTCCAGTTGTGAACCGTCTCAATTGTTAGCTTCCCCAGTCGATGTGAGAAACGTCAAAGCTTAAAGCGTGACTCAATTCCAGCTCTCAAAAGAGGAAGCGATGCAAGAAATTGAGAGATGATTCGATCAAACTTTTTTTCACCACTGCGCCTATATAATGAGATGAATAGTACAAGATCAAGGGATTACCCCGATCATTGAAGAGTCTTTAAAAATTCTTATTTCCCAAGCGTTCCCATTTCACAGTAGTCACCACTTTGTGAAACCGAAAGTGCTGGACTTAATTGAAATTCTCGCCTTATTCCAATACTTATTAGATTGAGGTTTTAAAGTAGCTACTCTTGTTTGTTAGGATGGGAAAGTACTTTACATACCTTCATCCCTGATTGCCGGTGTGCAGCCACAAGCCTCCCATTTCAACCCAAAAATGTTGGCCAAGGAGTGAAGAGTAGGTGGGTTGAACTTCGGAAAAGTTTTCCCTGGGTACGTACTTGATTACGTTGTATAAATGAAGAAGACTTCAAGTATTTGAGAATCTTCCTCAAAACCTGAACCCGAAAGAGGGTCGTATCTAATACAACCGACTGATTTACTGCCGCAAGAACAAAGACATGAGCATTACCGCCTGGATCTGAGGCTCATATTGTACTTTTAATGCTGAAATGTGGTTGTTGTTTCGTTAGAAGAGTAATTGAGATAGGGTGAGGAGGATAGAAGAGAAGATCGTAGCTTATCTGAACTGCTACTCAAGCATATCAGAAATGCGTGGTAGCTTGATTCAGCCGCTTGAAATAAGATGTTATGGCTATTCTTCCGCACAACTCGACATGGTCCTTGTGTTGGTAAGTGAGTGTACTGAAAGAAGAAATTACTAAATCACAAAACCCTTGTCGGAGTAAAAGTCATCTACAGCACAGCATGAGACTATTCTTCTGTGGGACAACTTAGTTGGCATGTGGAAGCCAGGAAGAAAGGGATCATAATGATGCTGGTGAAACAAGTTATTGAACAAGGCGCACACATATAACGTACTAACTCACAACAATGCACACACATGCCGCAGTTAACAACAACAGTTGAGTCCTTGTTCCAATGTCATACTCACATTTCTCACAAAACATCATCATCATGAAGGAACAAATTTATTCACACGAGCACTATACTCGTAATAATCTGTGAGCAGATGAAACTTGTTTGACTCTCTTAAAATTAAAAATCTCGAGCACTATTGTCACGACGCCATTCGGTAGTCTAGAAAATTTGAGAGATTTGGAGTTTTCTCCCGTCGCTCATGGTCCTACTTTCGTGGAAAAGACACTAATAATCACGACTTAATCTTCTTCATCTATATGATCTCATAAGTTTTGAGGTGTAAACTAAAGTCTAAGCTAACATAACGATTAAAGCAGCATTATAAGGGTGCATTGTATGCATCATTCTAACCTCTTGATCCTTCAGACACTGTCAGGGTCAATGGTACATTAATTCCTGGACTTAAACCCCCATAAACGATAACCTAGGAATGTAGAGAGAATGAGCTTTAACAAATCGCTCCCTTTTAACTCCGCCGCGTCTGTGTGTTTGCCAGTGGCGTGGATGTTTTTTTCTGGCGTTATGATGGAGGTTTTAAATACGTACAAATTTAATCATAAAATTTATAAGGGTGACTTTAGTAATTTTAGTCAGCGTGCAAGGGATTTATTTATTGAGCCCTAATTAAGATGCTTTGAAATGAAGACAAAAAAGGCTGACCAACAGGAGCTGCGGTGTTTTTTGTGGGCGTTTCTCATGTTATAGTGGTGCATATAATTCTACTCATTGTGGTGATGAGCCTGAAGTAAGTTGTACAATGTTGAGCGTAATGCCGTGCACACTGAAATCTTGAGTGCATTACATGCATGAAGTTTATGACTTTATTGCAACTCATATATGTTTCAGACACCTGAAATTATCCTTTTGTTGCTCCCTTCTCATTGTAACCAGTTGTTGGGGTGAACTCTGTTGTAATAAATGACGTTTGAATTTGTTTCTTCATAAGAATCAAAGAAGGGTGGAAGTGTGTGTGAGTGGAGCAACATAAAATGGAAATTACAGGAAGAGGCTGGACTCCAGGCGTCAAAGAGCCTCAGGAATAATATGCTCAGCTTACAATGATGTATCTCGGTGTAAAAAAAACTTCATAGCCGACATGTTTTACAATGAGTTTGCAGAGGATTCTGAGCTGGAAAGGCACCTTGATGCGTCCACAGTAACTGTGGTGCTTGAATTACAAGTATGTTTAAAGTATCAATACTATGTAACCGAGGTGAGGCATACTGTGTTTCATCCCCATCACTCAAACCAAGTGTAGCACGGGTGACCAATGGACTTAAGTACCACAGGACGAAGCAGCGTTTGACGGTCTCTCACTGATCAACACACCCGCCCGTAGGGTGGAAAGCAAATATTTTTATTGTTGAATGAGAATATGCACGTCATTATTGTCCCAATAGCAAAGTAATTGTTTGACTAGGTTTTTGTAGCACAACTTCCTGTGATGGAGGGTGAAATCCAGGTGATTGTATCAGACTACAAATTGAGCATAAGTTGCTTGATTTATGGGCTCTAAAATATCCCTTCTGGCTACACATATGATTATGATCATCATCAGCTGAGCACACACATGCAGTCATATGAGCACTCAATCAAATGCTGATGCAGGAGATTGGCGCTTACTTCAGTGTGATCAGTCTGCTGATTGTGTTAGATTATTGTGAGTAATAAGCATCATAATATTCAGTTCCCCTCTGAAAGAGTGAGGCGTAAAACAAGGCGCAATTATGAACCCTTTGTTGTAAGGGAAAAAAATTCTCATAGATTTTCACAGCAATGCAATGTTCCAGTACTTAGAGCACTCGGGGTGAGACTGGAAGTTAATTAGAATGCTGCTTTTGATTTGGGAATCCTTAATTTTTTTTCTTTCATACAAAGTTGAAGGAGCGGGACTAGTAGTTGTGTATACAATCAAGGGACATATTTCTGTTCAAAAACTTGCTGTTCAGAGCTTCATTATTTGGGAGTGTGAATGCGTGCAAATTAAACTCCAAGATTTATGAATGGGGAGCATGCAGATGAATTAGTATTGAAAATACCATGGCTTGTATGGCTGCTAGGGCACAGGACCGAAAAGAAACAAACATGCGATGGAATCATCAATACTAATTAAATGTGAGATAAAAACCATTTCATGAGTTGTAGTTTTTGCCTTAGTACATAATTAAAATTCAACTAATTGACACTTTGATGCAATGGTTATTATTAAGTCATCATGTCTGTCATCACTCAAGCGTAGAGCCGGATCATCTTTATGTTGTTGGGCTTATTGTTAATGTGTTGTACGTGTTTGTTGGCAAGTAATAATTGAGACATCAACATTAGACCTCGCCGTCGTCATCGTCGTCAACGTTACGTATGAGTGAACTTGGAGAATCTATGGGTCATATTCTTTACTTTCAGGATCAGAGTCTATGTGTGGAATAGCAATACCATAATCATATCCACCCAGCGACCGGTTCGTGCCTGGTTAATGTATCTGGACTTGTAATCGAAGGAAATGCCGTCATGTTCTTTTGCTTATGTAACTAGTTATTTTGTGGGTAGCATGAGGATACTTCTTTTGCGGTATCGGATAAAAAGGATTCAAATTCAGTCGAACGTATTCAAATTGGCTGACTGACTGGGAGTGAAATTACCTAGTAATCATCATCAAGTTTTTATGCTTAACTGGAGGCTCCACACGATTCAATGTACCCAATGAGCGCAGTGTTGTCTTCATGATTACCCGCATGTACGTAAAACTATGTGTAGAGAGAGAGAGAATGATTTGAAAATATGGGAAGCTGGAAGGGCTTTGCAACATTCCTCCGGATTGCCTCTGGTTCAATGACTATAGTCAAAATGCCTTTACATGTACGTAGGCATTTATCTTGTTTATTCGGGCTAAAACTTGGGTCATGCTAGAGGAAGTACACCCTGATGCATGATCGTGCTCTTCTATTGCAGGACTGACGGAAAGGATACAGATAATTGCAGGCTCAATTTGAATGCATCTTGTTGTCACAGCTCCTAGCACATTTTCATATTAGTCAGCCAGCTTGTAGTACACATGGAAGCCAGAGGGCGGATAATGATAGCCTGTTAGTAACCAAGAATAAAAATGTGGCGGAAATGCACACAAGGAAAAGGCGAGGGAGTTAATTCCATTCAGTTTGTTCCCGATGTCAGCATCTAATTTAGAAAACCGACAACACAGGGTAATAGTCACGAATTTGGACCTGCTACTAACATGTTATATGCTCTTTGTTCCACGGGGGAATTTAGATCTGGCATAATTACTTTATGCATACGACAGGCAGGCATATGTAATGTGCGGAGCAACCAGTCACTCACTCAGTTTATCATGAGCCCGAAAGGCGAATCCAATCTTGCTCCCATGGCTTGTTAGCACCCGAACAAATGATGCGTGTAAACGTCATTGCACAGCACATAAGGATAGAGGAGTGCCCACCATCATTGTATGCACTCAACTATTGGTACCTGACATACGGAAAACATTCCAGTGGCTTTAAAACTTGACGCACACTTCATCAAGATCAAATGTCTGTATTACAATGCTTCCCTTCTGACCTCACATAGTTTCTCAGAAGTCCCTGATGAGTCGCTGCAAATAGCACATTGAAGACGTCCGTCGCACATTTTATTGTTATTTTACAGTCACTAAAACCTATGCATATTGATACTCTGTGCGCATTATAACGAATATCGCAAGTAGCTGACAACAGCTATGAAACAGAAGATGTAATTCCATTGAAGCGGAGCTGTGGAATGTATCTGAACGGCAACCATACGCCGTGAGGCATGCGGAAACATGAGAAGTCAATCTTACAGATGACCGCACGCTCGAACATACTTGTACCACTTTACCATAAGTAATGAATTATGAAAGCAATTAAATGTGGAAAATATATTATGGAGTTGCAGGTCAATAAGCCAGAAGATGAGGAGGTAGAAAGGAAGAGAAGATAGAACATGGAAAATTCTGGTTGGGTTCTAGTTTCGTTAATCTTCTGGCACGTCATAACACTATAACAGTTGTTGTGAGTTTCCACGTGTCTTCAAAGACCTGAGTAGCCATTCGAATAGAATGGAGCAATTGCTCTAGAGATTGTGTGACCATTTAATTTACCATAATGGTGTTGGCAGGAGCATTTAATAAAATTGTAAGATCATGTGTAAAACCATGTTCAAACATGATAAGGATTCTTGCGATGATAATTCATGGTTGGGGTGTACAGCAAAAACATGGACCACTCTTGTAGCTGCCAAAACATTTCAGGTGAGGATCACATTATATGTTAGGATATGATAAGAGAAGGACCATGCACACATGAGAAACTTGAGTTATATCAACACAAGGAGTCAGGAAAGGTGAGGGCTCTTTGGCTTGAGAGAAAGAGTAGAGTATATTTGCATATGCCATTTGCATATGCTGCGCGTATGGACGCTTTCATAAATCTTCAGTATTAATTGCGGGCTCTAACCAATGGCAATAACTAGTTCCCATGTATGTAAACCATAAGCTCGCATAGCTGCAGAAACTTTTGCCTGCTCATCTCACTCTTCTTTCCCCTGTCGTCCACATTCTTTCAAAACTGCCGACAAAAATCATTGGGTGATGAGTAAACTCTGAAGGCACTTTGTGTGTGCGAGCGAGATTAAATCTCTGCAAAAACTTTGACATCTGTATGGCCAAGACTGGTTGTCGTCTTGCGACTGTAACTTTTCGCCTCGTATGTTATGTGACTCTGTATGGAAGTTTCTGTCAGCTTAGTGTGCCATTGGTGAATGCGTGTGGATAGGAGCTGAGCGGAGGAATGCTTTGAGATCTCCTGTCATATGATTTGCAAGCTGTAATAAAAAATGTGTGGGCATCCTATAACCTGGAAGAGAGTATTTTACGACTATGAGTAGCCTTAATCTATAGTGCAGAAAGTATATGACCCTACAAATTAGTCCCAAGATAAAGAGTCATGAAAGATCTCATGGGGTGCCATAAAAGTTCTCTATTTGCTAAATTCATATTGCACTGCATTAGCTAAACGAGGCAGCTTTTATGTACCGATGTTTGCATATGTTCATTTACGTGTGTTCTGTTAGAAGTCGAAAACCATCGAGTTAATCAGGGACTCATGTAACAAGTAATGTACAAATGACCATTTGGTCTAACACTAATGAAAGCATTTCCTTCAATGGTCACAAGGCCTCACACAAGAAGAGGCATTCCCACGTAAATATATGTATGAAAGAGTGAAGATTTATTTGTGACTGTGTGATTATTTATTAGCTAAACTTTGATGTGGATTTTGAATGATTTATTGTAACCTGAGGACTTGGAATTTTAAGTCAATAGCAAAAAAAGGACACAAACCCATCGTGTTTTTTCTGCCTAAACATTGCGAGCCTCTAATAAACTTCCATTGATAGACATTCATACTAGGTAGAAGTTAAGATGAAGATTGTAAATCTCAATACGTAAGTGAACTCCTACGGAGGTCTCGTCAAATGTTCTATGAATATCCTGACGGTCGTTATACACCCAAAAATCAACCCACACTCCATCCCTTGAAATGCCCGGAGTTTTCGCGTGTAATGATTAATTATTTGCTTTGGAGATGAATTGCTATGCAAGACATTTGTTCTCTTCATTTTCAACGCACGGCACAACTCAGTCAGCACACTTAGACCACTTGTTCTGTAGTTTTTATGAGGAAGAGCTGGGTGTGTGTTTGATATTTGTATTACACACGTCTAGCCTCCCAGCAGGTAAAGCACTATACCCATGTCTGTGCAGGTGTTGCATCTAACGCCGGAAGGCTCCCTATTTCCACAGAGACTCACAGTTGGTTCTTTCTTTCTCTCTCTCTCTCTCTCTCGCTGGGAAATTTTCAGCAAACATTATGGACTGAGTTTGTCATAAATTTCCTATGAGGTCGTAGCGTGAAAACAAACAAGTGGAGACTTGATATTGAATGCTGAACACACATGACTAATATTTATTCAGAATACTGCCCTGTTGTAAAAACTTTATTACGACCCTTGCCTTCGCATTTTATGACTGATATTTTTCACCCTAAAAACTCATTCCTGAGAGTTTTTGGAGCTCGTTTTAGTAGTTGTGGAAAAGACACATAGGAGCCTAACATTCTCCCCGCTTTTCAATTTAGCCAGGGGTGGACGTACTCGTTCACTGAGGTGATCAAAATGTTGAAGAAACAATGCGTAATTTATGGAGTGAACCGCTCTGTCATTCCCGTCACTGTAATGTTACCAAACTCGTTACGACTATGTTCTTGTCTGGCTCACAGTGAATTCTTGTGGTGCCTTCCATGGTTGTTTCAAGTGGTTTTGGTGGAGATGAAGCCGGTCTAGTGTTGTAGGTAAATGCAATGAGATAATGATATGCCCAAAACGTGATGCTCTCCAGGGTGAAATGTGTTCCTAATGTCTTTATAGCCAGCTTTTTGACCGGAGGGTGCAATGATTTCCAACAGGGGCTGTTTAGAGTGTTCAGCTTACCTTTACCCGTTCATATGTAGGTACAGTTGAAAAGGCAGACAAAAAAACTTCAGCGGCTCATGACCACTCTTTCCAGCACCTTTGACACCGAGTCTTATGGTCCTCTGTGAAAAGACCCTGAAGGATCTCTTAACCTTTCCTTCTCTTCAGGATGATCCCACGTGTTATATTTATACCAAACATGATCATGTTGAAAGACTCAGCATTCATAAGCCAAGAAATGTACAGTCAAATCTTAAAGAATGAGACTGAGCGAGCTAACCCGCCCTTGTTTCTCTTTTTTTTATGTAGCCCACGATTGACTTTGTCTAAGCCTTTGCTGGACAAAACCAGTTTTTGAATAGCTCTCAATGTTTTTTGTTTAATGAAGCTGAAATCGACTTGACTTTCGTCTTCTTCTCCGTCATCATCCACGTAGCAGAGGATTAAAGCCAGCATGTACATACTAAAGCAGTCGTGCCTAAAAAGGACAAACTAAAGCTAATACCTTTAAACGAGGGATAAATACACGCATCAATGGCCTCATGTTACATTACTCGACCAGCATGTAGGCTGCTACCATTATTACTAGATCCATTATTAGTTGTAAATAAAGACATATCAGAGAGAATATAAATATCCTTTTTCAGTCAAACGCCTTGTCTATTTTGGTGCATTAGTTTGTGCTGGACCAACACATGTGTATGGGGCTTTGATTTATCAGGCTACATCTGACTGTGGATTCACACTGCATGCTCATAAGAGCTTGTGGGGCTGTTGTAAGAGAAGCTGGGAGAGCGAGTACTCCGAGGCGAATAAAATGACTGGAATCTGCACCATGAATGCATCATGCGAGTAATTTAGAGTCTAATACATGACCGTGCCGTGACTAGTGCAATTTTAACATGCTTTTATATCTTCGAGTCCACAGTGGTGTAATGATTTGGATGCTGTTGTTGTTATGATTATTACAAAGGGAAAATCACGGCTCACCTCCGCCTCCTTCTTCCCTCCTACTCCCTCCAGAATCATGTCTTCATCATACTCAAGCTCCTGCTGATGATGATGATCTGACTGCGAGAGAGTAACTTATCGAAGAGGTTACTCCTCCATACTGTTCAGCATGGGATCAACACCACTATGGAGCAGTATGCATTGCCAGACTTACATTACATTACTTTGTGGTAGAATTCTGAGCTATAGAGCACCATTTATTCCTTCGTCGAATATAATATAGAACTCTCAGGTAAGAATGTGAAAGAAAGGAGGAGGAGGACTACGATGAGGACGGAGAGGAAAAAATCTTGACGAGTCAATTTAGTTTTTTGACGTCGTTGAGCTGCGTAAAAAATTGTGGCTTCCAGGCAAAAAGTTTAGAAAAAGTCTTGAGCCGTCAAGACTTGAACCACCAATCTCCAGTTAACCTCAAAAAGTACACGGCTAAAGGGTGCACTCCTAATGCACACGCACATAATACCAAATGAGCAAGCTTTATACATAGACTTTGGCTGGATGGAGAGAGAGAAAATGAAACTTTTCTCTACTTCTTTCATAAACCAACGAGCTTATGATGAAGTGAAGAGTGGAGATGTCGGCTGACTGACTGAAGGGATACACTATGTACATGTGTACAATATGACTACTAGAATCGTAGAGTACAGACGTGGTGGTGGTAAAACAGGAAGAAAAGTTGTACCATCATGAATGCTTCACATCCATAGTGACACATATGTAGTAGGCCTTGAGCAATAGAGGATATAAGGTACTTGGTAGCTTACCTACTAGAATTTTTCCCAGCTCAATGCTGGATGAGGGGTCTTAAAATGAGATAAACTTATGGAATAACGGAGTAGCGGGCGAAAGAAGAACATCTCTTGAAAAATATAGTAGCGTCTCTCTGATGCAGTTTCACATTTTCTGACAATATTAAATGCCACGGGAAAACTTTTGTGTGCAAGACTAAACACCATTCCTACCCATTGGCATTCCAAAATTTCGGGAGGGTTAAGACTTTTTCTCCCCCTTTCTCATCTTTTGAGGATTCCACGAGCGCTGTTTTGGTGGGGGAGAGATGTTTTTCTGTGTGAGAAGCTTATCTTCTTGTTTCGACGCTACTACTACCGCTGCTCCCGGTTTCAAGATGCAGTTAGGAATTTTAAAGGATTTTTCTCAACAACGTCTTCACTCCCTCTATTTACGCATCCTATTTTCCTAGAACTTGAAAGCCATTGCTAGTGCTCCTTTCTAGTACATTTTCACCGTGTACAACGACGAGCTCAGGAATTACCTAGAAAGTACCTTCCTCTGTCGCCATCGACCATCTAACTTGCAAGCTTGTGTGCATTCACCTTGAGAATTCAGCTGCACAGCCTCGCTTACTTATGGATACTGGTACCATGTGTGGTCAGAAACAGGAACAGTTGTGGCCGTGCCAATAAAGTCACGAATGTCACCAAGGTTGAGGTCTACTTGACGTAACTTGAACGAACATTCGGTCATGATGGGCAAGTTTATTGTACCAGTTGGCTCTTGAACGAGAGCCAGCTCAAATTACCAAACAGGGATCAATTGAATTTTCATGAAAGAGGTACCAAACCTTCACACTTGGATAATTTCTAAGAGTTAAGTCTGAGAAATGCAGTAAAGAGAGAGACAGTGACAGGGAAACATATGAGGAGCTTGCCAATATCATTCCTAAAATGCAATCAGTTGTCATGTTCTCTCTCCCTCCGTCTGCTGAAAAGTCTGTGGGCTTATTCAGGCGTTGAGTTATCCGTAGCAGACAAATGTGTGGCCAGCCAGATATAATACCATGAGAATCTCCACAGCATAACATACTGACAAAGCAGTAATATTATTCAGCAGAGTTCAGTCATCCAAATGGATTTGAATTCCTTGCCAAATTTCATGGGTCTATTTTATTGGAATAGTGGGGGATTTTATGAGTCGTAGAAAAAGCAAGGACGCTAAAGGTCAACTTTCCCCTTCTTTGAGCATTATGCGGCCATACTGATGACAATCATGATGGTATAGCCATTCTTTTACTCATTACTTCCGAGTGAATTAGACTCATATGACGCTGTCTTTTTCCTGGCGTTGGGCCTTTGTAGTTGTTTCATTATGACCTCCCCTCCATTCCTTAGAGTACTGAAGTTTTATTTCCCCCTTGCTACAAGCCCAGCAAACTGCCCACTACTGCAAATCCATTGGCTTTTGTTTTAATTACATGCGTTCAAACATGTCTGCTCAGGGCTTTGAAAGCGATTTGCGCAACTCAGCTCATCAGCATTCCCTTAGCTCTTCGTGCGATTCACAAAACAGTGCTAATTAAAGGTGGTTGCGTGCATTTGGCACAGTGCGAAATTCGCTCTAATGCACTTAAGTGGCCCCTAGCCATACGTCATATTACACACGATTCGCTCGAGGTAAATCAACCCAGACATAAGGGTGAACATGGGGAAAATTCTCGCAGGCTTGTAAGATAGCACATAGGAATAGAATGCCCATGTTCAAGCCATTAGGGCTAACAAGGAAGAATTTTGTTGTACACGCTGCGAGTGTGTAATAATATTTGCGTAGATTTTTTATCATGTGCCGAGAGGCCATAAAATAAAATAAAACGGGAAGCGGGAGAGTGAGAGAGAGGGCTCGCTCGCAAAGTTCCCGTCAGTTATGGACATATGGGAAGGGTATAATGTGCATCTGAATGTACCCCTGGAGACTGTTCCCAACTGAATTGCTAGCAAAGAGGACCTCACCCTGCACAATATGACTTGCCCCTTCCGCATGTGTGCTACATGAATATCCAAATTAGAAACCTTGTATCCTCCCTTAACCTCACGCCCAGCGTTCCAGAAAGACTGCACACTCTCCCAGATTTCCCGTACAACCACCATGCTAAAAGGCAAGTTAAGCGAGAGGAGCTCTTCCGAGGCGCCAAGTTAGTGCAAAAGCGGGAGGTAATTTAGCGCCGTTATTATTGTTATTATAAAGTCCCAATTTTTCTTGATTTCCATTTTAATTAGATCCAACCCATTAGAGTGGATAATTGGGTGATTTTTCATGGCAAGCGGGAGAGGGAAGGGTTCACTTTGGAGATTATATTACGCTCCTTCGTATCATCTTGCTGAAATGAAATATCGAGCGCTTGCAAAAACAGTAGCACTTCCATTCATGCTCCTGTGAAACCAAAGACCTTGGGTTTTAACAACTAGTTTGTGCGACCATAGCATTCTTTGGTAGCTTGTGGTAATGATCCAAACTTTTTCCATAGGGCCAATAAACTTCGTAAAATCTACCGATTCCGTAGAACGCGTTATTGTAAATACA
>JAQIWI010000644.1:0-25632 GCA_034698825.1 Deuterosminthurus bicinctus | reverse complement strand
TCACTATCATCATTATAATTGCATTCATCCCATTCATTTCCTACGTACAAACATACAAACGCAAACATACAAACGCACATGCAAACATACAGACACACACGTTGGTACTCCACTTCTCCTCAATATAAATTTAGTTTTTATTAGTTTCATGGATCTTTAACATTTTTAGAGATCTAGAGCATTCTGCTCCTAACTTTGTTTATCAAATTTAACTATTATTCGCGTAGTAAATTTGCTATCATAAAAATATTCAGCTATCAGAGCTCCTGAGAATGTTAACGAAACCTTCAAATACCCTCCGGATTTATTTCACTAGGGGGCAGACAGAGAGAGAGAGAGAGTTAGGTGGCATTATATAGGAAAGCGTTGTAACAGCTCGTACTGTTCCATTCATTTAAGATACGGGAGAACTTAATGTGCACACACGCAGGCTATGTAGTAGCTGTGCCGAAAATAATAGTTAAAGGTTACCCAGGACGTAAACTTTGTCATTAGGGAATGAATGCACAGAGAACTACGCACGTAGGAAACGCTACAGTTTTCCTCTTATGTCATCCCCGAGAAGGACAGGAGCGAAATGAAACGGAGGAACTGTTTACGGGGAGAATTTAGGTGGAGAGAGGTCGCTCTATACCGAAATACCCAGCTCCCGCACTCCCTAGTTTCCTTCCTCCGATTGTAAATTTGAAATTGATAATAGAAACATTGGATTCTTGGAAACTGTTAAACTTGACCAAAACTTCCTCGTACAGACCTACAGCAGCCTCTTAGTCTTATAAGCCACGGCTGATACTAATTAACAATGCATCTCTTATACTCACTTAATTCTGGTTACACGTGCTCAAGAGATATTTTAGGAGGCCATAGGAAATAGTCATAATTCAAACTATAAGCATTATTGTCGTCACTATAACGAGGATGAAAGTAGGCGTTGTGAACATGGAACCATTGGATGAAGGTAGTTAGAAAAATACAAATGGGTACATTAAAATATGGCCCATAAAGTTTCACATCTTGTTCCAAGCTTGACAAAGCATTATCAAATAAATAGAAGTCACACACACACGCACATTCATGATTATATCATCTCTTTATTTTCACGGAAACGTATAAACAACACTGTCACTAAATTTCTCTGTGCTCAGGAATTATGAAGATAAAGACTAAAAGAGAATCTGTACAGTGTGAGTGTGTCATATTTGAGATGATAGTGTACATTGGGGGAATGTTCAAAGTCATTTTTCTTCCTTCTCCTCCTGCTCGCAAGACTTAACATAATAATAATAAAATGAAGTCATTCAAGTATAGCAAAATGGCGTGTATTGTAATGATATCAAGCTTCCGGCTATGAAGATCACCATGTGTGAGTGGCCCATAGGAAGCTGAATAGAGTACTCCAGTAGTGTCATGTCGTCGTTGTCATGAGGACTATGTGGCTCATAAAAATCACGGACGTACGGAGAAAACAAATGTATGCTGATCGCTCTCAAGTCATAAACTGGCTTTTCGTACAACAGAACTCCTGCTTCATGCCCTTACTTTAAAACGAGCTATGTGTTTTCACAATTGTCCTCCTGAACTGCATGCTAATAATGTCCTGTAGCCTCAACCGCCATCGTCATACTCAAGAGTATTTCCTCGTTGCCTCTGATTTTTCTACAGATTTGACTCTGGGAATCGCCACTGATATTTTTCCCGGTTAATTCCTGCCTTTGATTTTTTTCTAAAGATATAATCAAGCCATAATACACTTATAAGTAAGTCATTCTGTTAATAACTTAAACTTATTAACAGAATGACTTACAATCTTGTAAATAAGAAAAGGGAACCATGACCACTTTCAATTTTGCGGCGAGTCTTAAAAACCACCACAAATTGGCGCTTTGCAAATTAATTGGAGCACGTTTCCCTTTTGCAAATGCCACGCAGCAGACATTGCATTGGTAGTGAACTAAGCGGGGATCAAGTTTTAGAATGCATATAATAATAATAATAATAGTAGTACGGTCAAGTACTGGTTTCAGGTATGCAGGAGAGAGATAGAGATTGCTCAGTAGGAGGCAAGTACGCTTCAAAGTTGACTACACGAAAGGCATACTACGAAGAAGTTAGTGCAGAAAATTCTTCCTGCATGTACCACACTGTTCACCTCCTACTCCTCGTTGTGAAGTTGATTAACTGTACGAGGTATTTGGCTGCAGTGAACGTGTGTGTGTACTTGTATATAACTTGTGCAAAACGAGTGAATCTTCCTTTGGTGAAGAAAGGGTCAATTGACGAGGTGACCACCGCACACAAACACCAGCCCAGGGTGAAGAGCATAACGGCCTTGAACCTGCACTCATCCTTAAAGCTGATTTTCTGTATCTTTTCCACCCGAAGTCTATGAATATATTGTGCATATCTTGCGTTACAATTTTGCCCTTCCGTGTGGCGAGCGTATCTTCTTGCTATATTATTGCAAATCTAACTGGTCAGTCATAATTTAATGGCTCATATGTGCCAGAGTAATATGACGATTTTAATAAAAGGCATTATGCTGGTAAATAATCTACACATTCCTCAAGCTATTACACAGGAAAATGCACTAACTGTTGCTGACACGATGTTCCAACGAGTTGAGATTCTTGTCGTATATGGCTCCAGACAGGTCATTTTATGCACTTCTCCTCCCCACTGTCATGAGTCAAGGAGCAGATTTGTGAGTTAACATGTTAATTACCATTCCTACCCCATCCTACCCTCAGGCTGCGTCATGAATTCTTCGTAGTATTCTAATTGATTGAGCCAGTTTGAGGTGAAGATTAATTAATACTTTCATTTACTTTCTTGTAAAGTAAACGTGCAATTGCATGTGCCCACTACTGCACTTTGCAGTCCCGTCTAAACAAATTAATTATTTTGACCAATCTCTCTGCAATTTCATTCACCTCATCGACAACAATGGAATCAATTCCCTTTTCCGAGTAGTCTCAAGTTTTCAATCTCAACCACCACCACTCGAGCTTGTTTAATAATTATTCTTCCATTAAAATGCACATGCAGCAAATATTCTTATGCTAAATTTGATGAAGTCGTGTAGTACATAAAATGTATGGAGGAAGGAGCAAAAGAGAACCTGATACTTGACTGTCCACTGGCTAGTGTATGCAGCAGTGGCCGACGGATTAAGGCAGTTGTAATTTAGCTGTCATAATTGGTTCTTAGGGATTTTACTACAGTTTTTATGTGTTCTATTCTGATTCACCTGCTGTTGCAGTGGCAACGTTACAATAAATGCTTCAGCTATAGGCAATAAGATAACATCAAAAAGGCTAATTAAATGCAGTAGTCAGTTGGGTGGTGGACAGAGGGTCAGATGGTGCTAACCGGTACGACTGTAAGTGTTCTAGCATACTGCCCTTACCGTGTTTACTGGTTCTTTAAGTATAAGAGTATAATGATAAATTCTAGTGCAACAACCTCCATCTTGCAACTGCATCATCCTCATACCCATCGTAGCCACTAGCCACACATCACACACACACAAGCTCTACAATATATGGCATGTTTCAATCCGTGTCATTGTAAATATAAAGGTGTGATTAGGATCACTAGTATATGCTTGTGTATATTTTTTACGCCAGAAACGAAGGAAATGCATTGTATTTACTGAATTACTCCTACATTTTACAACTGTGTGTGTGTTGAACTTGTGGATACGCTCAAGATAATTGACCATTTGCATTCATATGGTCACTGCGCAAGTTGTCTGCTCACGGTGGTGAGCTCAATATTAACAGTGTAATCAGCGGAGGTCATTTAGTAATAATTTGATAGTGGTAAAACAATAATAATGGTTGATATGAAAAGATGAACTTGAGGATGAAGAAGATGCGATTGTAACATGATACCGGATACGGACATGGCAGAACTGTCTGTTATCGTAATGTTTGAGTGTGTGTATGTGTGTGTAGTGTGCGTGTGTGCATATACGAATTTTTAAAAGTATACTATTGCACACCTACACGGGCTAAGCATGTTCATCGTCATAATGTTTGCTTTGTGAGAGGCAGCAGCCTGCTCCTGGTCTACTACCTGTCTGGCTGTCTGTCTTGTATTTTAATTCCAGATTTGATTTGAGATTAAACACCGCATAGCACTGCTGTGGTCTCTTACATTACCACCACATGAGTGAGTAAGCACCCAGAAGCTTTATTTTGTGAGCATTAAATCCTAATTATGTGCTTCATGTGTGCTCTTCTCCTCTCAGCCTGTCACAGGGGGATACATAAATTGAATTTAAATTTCTACGTATCTTAACATTTGAATCTTGTTTACAAAAAAGAATTTTCACAATTACTAGGAGCAGCTCGGTATGTAAGGGGCAAAAGTGTTTTAATTAAACAGATTAATGAGACCGTGATAGCTTGAGACTAAGAGGATCAGTGGCTTTAACAGAGCTAGATAAGAATTGTTGGCTATAATATAGCATTTTATTATTCTTGTTTTCACTAGTAAAGACACATTGGTCATGAAAGCTTAGTATGTGCCACGCACTTTATTATTATAAATGTAGTCGGCGGACTCACAAAAGTGTGTGCGCCAGTACTTATATATCCTATTAGAATCATCGTTGAGTGGAGATTGAGTGAGGAACATGGCTTGTTAAACACATTAAAAACGTCGGCTATACTGTTTCAAGTGTTTTTTTTTACACAATAACTTGAAGAACGAAAAGCTCCTGAAGAATCAACAGCTACTGTTGTTGACTAAATGTCCGACCTGCAAGCCATGTTCTTGCATCGGATGACAAGGGCGTCATTAAATGCATGCGCGTGTATGTGTAGAACTGATGCCGACAGGAGAATGAAATTGGACTACGACACTATGCAACCAGTAGCAACAGGTAGAGGGAGATATAATGGCAATAATTTTTACGACTTTATGAAAATGTCCTTTGAATCAGACCGAGAAGTTTAGTCTGCTTGTATATGACGTATGTCTGTCTGTATTCAAGATGTAAGACTTCCCGTGTGTACGATAAACAAACAACACCTTCACTCGCACATAATACCAGCCGGCTCTTTCTCATTAAATGCTCAAGGAATACTTGGACTCTTTTATATCATCTCATTGTATTTTCATCTGACGAGTGATAGACCACGTTATGAATGTCAACGGTCAAGTTGTTTATTACCATAGAGGTGCGTGATAATAAGGCTGTTGCTGGACCTGGTGAGTGTACTGAGGGGAAGAATGGGATTCTTACGACGTACTCAACGTGCCATTGTCAACGCTGTGCCATTGTTTCCAAAGATCTGACCAAGACGGTAGAACTAGTGCGTGTGTGTGATTGTGGAGGAATCCTACCGGAAGCCTGTTGGGGACCTCATTATGGACTTTACATACTAAACCGCATCCTGGGGGAGGCCAAATGAAGTGAAACGGTATGGGCCTGCGAATGAAAAATCCACGATTACATTTAAATGTGTATCACATTCACACTTGGGAGAAACTCCCGTTAATGCTCTTCTTAATACGACGGCCTCATCCATTGCACCGGTGTTCATTGCCTAAAACCGAGTTGAATCAGATATATTTCAAGTACTTTTGAAGCAAGTTTGGATTAGACAACTCTGCGCCCCGCTTGTTGACCAGAGAAATCTGCGAAATTATCAGTTTTCCCCGTTAACCATCGGCTTCCTCATGTGTGCATGTGAGCATGTGTGTGGTGCGGATTAGGAGTACAGATATGAAAAAAATAATGGTTAAAAGAGATAATCAACGAGTATAAAAATGATAATTGAAATGCTCACCACAAGGTTTTATGGGCCCATTGGTTAACGAAGCGGGATGATATAGAGAAATATGTTGCTTTCAACTTCAACTGCTCAGACAACTGGCGATTGTCGCGACTGGGTGGGATTTTGAGTGCGTTTATTGTTAATTAACTAATTATATCTCATGTCCTGCTGTTAATACTCGCTTGAAGGAGTGCTAAATAAATGCACGAATTTCTGGCGTAAATGAATGCCTGTGCAATGATATGGAATTTAAGCGGAAATATTTTTCAAAGCCATTTAATGATGATGCATTGTGTAGTATGTTTGTGTGTGTCGTATTGAATGCGGTAGTTTCAGGTGGTTTCAGGTCGTAATTTGCTGAAAATGAAACGTGGGACGTATACATATGTTGTACAGAGGGCGAAGGCACGTGGTAGTAATATGTGGAATGATTGCATTCCAAAGCAGTGCAGCGTTTGTACGTCCGTACGTGACCTTTGTTGAGTAATATTTTATCATTCCATTATAATGACGCCTTTTCACCCATTTCATTCAATGGGTATACATGCGTGAAGACAGAAATTTCTACGTGTTTCTCACTGCCATGTCAAGAAGATGAGGATGATCATCATATTATAATGGTTCTCAGCGTGTATGGTATGGTTAACCAGTTTCCAACAAGCTATAATAGGGGGGAGCTATACATGAGCAAAAATCTATATGAGAGGTTTTTGACATGCATACATGATAACTGTGATTTGTGTGCTGAAAAAGATCAAGTACGCAGCGGTACAAGGCTGTTAGCTTTTGGAGACGCTGAAGCTAACCGATCATTTGGATTGATAAAAGGCTGGAAATAAACTCCCGCATTAGAATATCATAGTAGTGCTACAAGTTCTACAGAGAGTAGAAATGATTGTTTTAAATTACCTCCTCATTACCGTAGCTATGGTTATGGGCTGTTATGAGCGAGCGTACGCATACTGGTGGTGTATGTGTAGCTGGATCTTAATGTACACGGAGTCATCCACTTGGTAATGTGACACAGCCATGAAGGTTTTTAACTTTGTTATTTATTCCAACCTGTAACACTATCTCCTCTCAGTGGTTACATGATCGTCGTATAGTTTGTCTGACTTTCCTGTTCCTTAATTCTGAAAACATGGCTTTTCAACTTCTCTCGCACATACTACACTAGAGAGTTAGATAGAACTCACATCTTACCGCATACCAGAGTTACAGGTAAACTTTATTTGAGCTATAAATTTGCATACTTTTCTCTCAAAAACCTCTTTATACCCAACCATGTGTCTTGTTGTTCGACCAACCTTGAGGTCCACACCGTTGGAACCACTGAAATGTGTGTGGGGTCAGTGTCAGGCACATTCCATTTTGTATTCTTGCTGTAAATCTTTTCCCTCTTCTACTACTCTCTGGCAGTCAGTCCTCAATTCAAGCTTTCCCTCATCATCCTCCTCATATGTCCACCAATGATAATAATAATACCTTTAATAAAATCTGCATACATTATTCACACGTAAAACGTGTGCATTATAGTCAAATCCTTTTGCAAGGATTGTGCGAGCGTGCGGCTATTGAACACACGGATTTTCCATGCCATTTATCCTCGTCTTTTTCCACAAGAAATTTAGAAGACATCAAAAGGAAAGCCACAGTTCAAATCTTCTCAAGCGTCCTCATTCCACATTATTTATTGATTTTGTTTCCTTTGCGAAATGAACACTGCGGCCAGTGGACATATCATATGATGCCTAATGAATTTCTTCACGCCGCTGCATTCTTGAGTAATTACAATAACTCTCGTCGTCACTTGTTTATACAACGGCAACCCGTCATTGTTGCTTAAAAGTGAATAGGAAATTCCATCTATTTGGTTGTTTCTTTCTCACTCTGTTTAGGATTCCATAGATAAATTTCCCCTCTTTATTATCATTCTCATGACTAACTCTTTACACATGCATCATGTCCAAACTCCTAAGCAATGGTCTGCTGGTGGTTATGAGGCTCTAACTGTTCTCATGGCCTTCATGTCATCCTTTGAACTGGGAATATAAAACTGAAGATGTGTTTAGGACGCAGAAATATGAAGGAACGGTGATGGTGCAACTGAGTCTGCGTACTAGATGAGCTTACTACATTTCATTCAATAGAAAAGATTTGAGAGTTGTAATAACACACATACGCACGAATTCTCCTTTATTATTCTTTGCTTGTCAGATGTAATATTTTTTGATATGGATCTCGTTGGAAGGAGGCGAAGGGAATCTCGAAAGCTCCTCATCGTGTCAATAACTTTAAATGTATTTACTTGCTCCCATTCATAAAAGTATTCTCATCATTATCCCGGTTTGTGTTGTGTTGAGGCGATGGTGAGCTTCGATATCACAATCCGCGATTCCGGCCCGGCCACACTCCTCATGCCGGTGCCTTATCAACAGACAGATTTAACATTTTGATGATGAATAATTAATGTAAGGACTCAAGTTTGAGTAGACTTTGTAGCTACTTGAGTACGCGGTGCATCTTGTGTGGACCTGGGTGGACATGCTCAGTGGATTTAACTGCCTGTATGTCAAATGGACTGTTGTTCTTTTAATGATGATGGCACTGGTGTGGAACATTTCAAGTTTCCTCTTTTACCTCTTCTCACATACTTCATTCATTACTTCCTGCGGCGTAACTTGAGCCATGTTATTGTGCGCATAATCACTCTATCCTAACTGCTGCCACCTGCAAAATTGCAATTGAAAGGGATGCAAATCATTGTTCTAAAAGTTTTGGAGCTTTTGGCTGATCGAATGGTGCTAAACATTCCAGTGTCATAATTCCGTACGTAAGGAAAGTGTGTGTGATGTGAAAGGATTATGGCTGAAGGCCACTACTGCCGGAAGAAGCCGAAGAGACACGTGAAGGGCTTGTTGGCTAGGACAACATAATTTCCTGTGTGTGCGTACAGAAAAGTTTAGAAAAAAAGAAACACGGTATGGGAAGGAGCCATATGAAGGGAACGTGTATTACAGTTCTCGTTCCAAGTTTTTCTCTTGCACTGAAAACGTAGTTATGTTTGGCTTGTAACAGTATTTTTACTGGTGACGATTAAAATATTTTGGCTGCAAGTGAGAGTGTTTTGGCTAGCTATTTCACTATAGTGGTGACGACGAGACCGACCGACCGACCTATCTGGCTCATGCTATCAAGTTCATTGACAGTACATTTACATTCTCCAATGTCCAATACACAGCTTCTTCCTATTATTGGCACTGAAATATATGCATAAAGTTTGTGGAGAAAAAATATAAACTTCAAATGCTGCTTCCACAAGAAACTTGAAGCTTTTATGTAATGTGCTTACTACTGCATCATCATAATGGTATAGAGATACTCTAGGAGGAGATGGAGGGCGTCAAGTGTGCAGTGCGGGGTTAATGTGTGCGTGAGTGTGTATACTACGTTGAGAATGATGAGAAAAGAAGCCTTAAAGGAAGGAGCACGTGTTCACGTTGGCAACAAACCACATGCCGCTCCCATCCTTTGGTCAGCATTGCCAGCAAAAGTTCAGTTGAAGTACCATGCTGTTGAGTAGGGTCAGGATCCTGATCCAATTCTTCTGCCAATATCATTCCATTGCAAGCCATCCTTCTGCCTAAAAAGTAAACACACCCTCACTCCGTGGCATTCCATTTGATAATTTTAGGAAACAACTGGGAAATGCATGTAAACATACTTGTAAGTGCCAAGCCAGATGCATCCTTAATGTAGACAGACTGCTGTGATGTGATGAGTACGTGGCTTATGGGTTGGAAATGAATGGGTAGGTAGGTAGGAAGCTAGTATGTGACTGTGGAACACAGGCCAAGTTGCACACAGATGATTGCAGAATGCATGGTCAAATGATGTGGGCACATTGTAAAAGCTGATTGCCAATAACTCGAAATAAGTTTACTTACATATTAAAAATGAAGCTCATTTGCGACTGCACAGCCAAGAGTAATGACAGAAGAGTTAATCGAAGCCTTATTAACACAGGCTCGACCCGCTCTTCTATATGTACTTTGTGTTACAACGCCACCCTTTTTCACCTCATCATTGCTAAACTGTTTTTGCTATCAACATTAGCAAATTCATGTGTTTTTCACTTGACTAGAAAGACTCGTTTGGGCCAAAATGAATATTAATGAGTGTAAATAATTCATTCATTTCCCTCTAATTCATTGCTAATTGTTGATCAAAGTGGGATGATGAATTAGAAGTGTTGATGTTGATACTCATCGCTTTGGTTTTATTTTATTGCAGGACAGTCCGAACTGATCTCTCAACGAAGCCCGGCCGTTAGTTGTTGCGTTGGGACGACAAGGACCCTTAAATCGAGGCAGAGAGAGCGAGAGGAGAACCTGGAGAGCTATCAGAATAAGATTTAAGCTACTGTGGAGGTCTCAGCCATCAGTCTGCTGCCAATGGGTTTGGTAAGCTTATGTTCTCTGCTCCCTCCCATTTTAAGCCGTAATCAAAATTTATTACTGCGCCCCACTTATAAACAGCTTCCCATCCTCCCACATTCATGAATATTCATAAGCGCATTGAGGGAAAAGAGAAGCTCTCATTTGCTCTCCGCCTGCCATTACTAGTGACTGATAATGGATCAGCCGTTCCTCTACTAAAGCCATTAAAGGTAACAACAACAAGAACATGATGGTGTGTGAGCTTATTCGTGGTGCCTTTAGAGCTTCCAAGTATCGCCAGGGGTCAGTACAATCTCATTTTTTCCTTTCACACACACAAATACAAAACTACACCCCGAGCTCCCAGGTTATCTTCTATCTACCTCAACCAGCCCCCCCCCGCCCTCCCAACGAAAATTTTATGCCCTCTTTTTAGAATTGAATGACAAAAACAACAAGTTATTTATTTGCCATTAAGACACATAATATGCTGCCATATGTAGTAAATCAAAGGTATACATACGTAGGTGTGCGTTTACAGAAGCTCCCTCCCCTTAGATTCCTCGTTTGATAACGTGTGTCTGCCTTCTCCTGACTAATGCAGGAGTTACATAGAATGACCTGATTTACCGGAACTCTACTAGTGCCACCTCCTCCTGTGAAAAAACTTTTAGTTCGTCATGCTCCGTGGTGTGTTCTTTAAATAGAAGCGACTGTCGACGATGATCAAGTCGACTCGTGTGTGTCGTATACACCTCATATATGAACGACGGACTTATGACGCGAGATGAGAACAAGTTGAGTCCCATATGGAACTCAACCTTGTAGTAAGTATTCCATATTGTTCGCACACATAACCGCCATAGCAGCCTGGTTGTAATAATAATAAGAAGCAAGTGAGGTTGAATTTCCAGCAAAGATTCTCTCAGTAGGGGCTTATGTAGCATGCTGAGAATGGGTACGTGTGTAGCCTCAGTACTTTTTCTATCCTCATGGATGCTAATAGGAGGCGTAGTAAAGGACGCAGGAAGGAGCGTGTGTATGCGTTTGTATGTCCATGAACACGGCGCTATGCTACTTTCGTCTTGCTCCGAGAAAAGAAAATTCAAGACGAAAATAGGTCTAGACAGTAAATTCTTGTAGTTTATGCGACTGCTTTAGAGAGACACACACACGCACATGCAGCCTCCATGCTCATGGCACCACCAGTACCATAGTAGTCTCTCTTCCAGATGACATGATTCACCCATTACCCCATCTGAAGCAATGCTGATGATCTGTAGGAGCAACTGCAAGACTCAGCGACCATCACATTTTCATCCTTCGTAATAATAATCTGCGATGGCTCAACACATACACTTACACACATATAGACGTCGCCTACGTACTACTGTCATGTCATGTCACCCAAGTCTTTCTCCACCTGCAATTTATTTATTACGTAAATCTCCATTTCATTCCCTATGCATCCAGAGTGAGTGTGTAGAATGTAGGACTTTGTTTATTCTGCCTCTTTCACGGATGCAATGTAGTGGGAGAGCGCCGATGATAGTGTCATTTCTTTCGCTCCCTCTCTTCTTCACGATCGTTCCTTTTTTCCCCATTAGCCGACTGGGACTGGAAAAGATGTGCTGTTCGGGGTGGTGGTGGTGTATTCGGTGTGCATGAATGCGAAAGAAAGGGTGGGGGGCAAGGAAAGGGTTAGGATTCTGAGAGTAAAGCTCCTATGCATATGACAGGCTGGATGGAATAAACCATTTGAACAAGAAAAGGACAGTCTTAATATGCAAACTAGGAGCAAATGGAGGAAGAAGAGAGGGAGAGAGAGAGTAGAGAGAAAAGAAAATAATGAAGAATGGCAAGAATCCAGCTGGAAGTATATATGTGAGATAGTATAGGAGACTACTGCGGAGTTAGGTTTTGTCTTAGTAGCACCAACGCTGCTGTCTATACAATTTTTTTTATTATTGGTATACCATACGTGTGTGTATTGTAGAAGAAGAGATTGTGTGCTCATATACTCCCTCCCTTCCTAAGTCTCGTAGATAACTCTGAATGTGCAGTTTGCTAATATTTTACGCTCCATTGTATTGACAAGGTACGCAGTAATATCTTATCCTTTTGGAGGAAGTAGGAGAGAGTGAAAGAGAGAGAGAGAGAGAGAGAGTGCTGAGTACAGTAGTCGTGGTCGTGTCTTGAGCAGAATGTGCAGAAAACTCTCTCACAGTTCCACAAAACACATGATGATGATGATGGTAAGTTAATAAAAGATGGTGTGTGCGGGTTAATTTACACCATCACCCCGACTCTTGTAATCCTTATGCATATCCAGAGTGATGGAGGTTACAACTTGCTTGTCCACTATCCATATACGAACCCATAGAATACTCACACTTGATTAGCTTGACATGTTATTTCATAGTGAGAGAGAGTTTTTTTCTTTTATTATCAATAAGGAAATTAGTTGCACCGTGGCGCTGGGTGGTTAGTTGTTGCTGCTAGGTATATACATGGTTTCCCTTGGCGTCGCTCATGTTTTTCTATATAGACTTGATATCATTATTATTGTCAGTTAGGCTGCATTCTAGGCCATGTGCCCGGCCACTAACCTTTGTCAAATCGTGACCTCCTCAAGGACGTCGTCATTGCACGACGACATGTATTTCTCAATAGAATAGAGAAGTAAGTAATCTTTGAATAAACTAACGGTCAGGTGTGCCACATGTACACAAACAAACACAACACACTTGAGCATTTTCATATGCAAAATAACTATAGCCTCTTTTATCAGCTGGTAATGCACGCAGACACGCAACGTTTTTTTTTCATTAATCAGTTTCAAGGTGGACCTGCTCCTTGTTGAGGCTGGCTGTGTGCGCTGTTGTCCAGGAATAAAACCCAGTAAATGGATGAGTGCGTGCGTGGAGAATCCTTCCATTGTTTAGCATTGTTATAGGAGAAAACGCAAGGCTTGTATGGATCTGTAATGGAAGACGCCAAAAGGGTTATTAATGAACCGGAACTAACCTAAAGAAGTAGAGAGTAGTAGTAAGTAGTATTAGTTGTGGACGTCATGTTACATACTTTGCTGAGCTCATTTTTATGAGGTGACCTGTGTGAGTATAGATGAAGTGAAAGACTGAGCAGGAACAGGGGTGAATGGAGAGCATTATCATTCCCTCAGAGACTCACCACAAATAAACATACACACACACACACTCTTCTTCGCTACTGTGGCGCTTTGGCCACCTCGTAAATGAAGGTCAATTTAGGGATGACGACAAGGTGAAATGCCGGAGTCTCCAGAGGAGAGATGCTTTAATTATTAGGATTAATGCACGGATAAATAAAGTGTCTATTTCACTGGGGCGATTAGATCCTTGTTAGGGCTTTGAGATAGCTTTTAATAAGAGCAAAAGGTAGAGATGTGCACTAGAACAGGCATCGTAGGAGACTAAAGTTAGAAGAGAGAGACTTGAGAGAAGAAGGAAAGGAGCAGGCCCTTATCAATGGAAAGATTGATAAGGCATGGAGGCAAAGGGAAACTTATATATTTAGTATAGAGACAGTAAGTATAGGAAAGGGGGCACAGAGTGCCACACCACCCTTGGTTGGATTTTCTTCAAATTGGGACCCATAGTTGGGGGAAAATGAATAGGAGCGCACGGGAAAGAAATGATAATAATAACAATAATAAAAAACATATAGGAATGAAAGTTCCTATATGTACATCTTCAACAGTACAGATCATCACATTCAAAACAAAACCATATCCATAAACACGAGCCGAGTCATATATACAAAAAACAATCATAATTATTTAATTGAATTATCCTCCGGGTTCAGCCGGGAGGTGCTGGAGTCGTGGATCCGGTAAGTCAGTGCCAGCTCTGATGAAAGTTGAGGTGGCAGCTGGCTCACTCACAGAAGGCAAGGAAAAACTCGACCATTCTGGAGGAGTCCAGCTGGACTGCTGTAGAAGTTGGTGTTGGTTGCCCTTCTTTCTTTTCCAGTCGTGACCTTTAGGGGACACGGGATCGGCCGGGCGCTTAAGTGCTGGATATATAGGAATAACCACACAGTCAGGCTGGGTCCGGATTGGCTGAGTAGTAGCTTGAGTTGAAGTAGTTGTTTCCCGTACTCTTGAAACAGGAACAATGGAATCCGCTGGGCGTGGTGGGACCGAAAATAACTTTGGAAACGGCGAAGTTGTTTTGGATTTCTCAGCCGATGAATTCGGAAAAGGACCAAGCCGCTGAGTTGCTTGGAAAGAGGAAATGGGCCGTGTCAGTGTGGAAGTAACTGTTGTGGTACAACTTGAGCTTGTTGTAGTGTAGGTGGGAGCAATGGCTGGTATGACGTAGGTGCTTGGGCTTTTGGACCGTACCACAAGTCCAAATTTTTGGAGAATTCCCACGCTCTGAGTTGTTTCGGTGGAAGTGGAACAACTAGTAGTTGATGCAGCTCTTCTAGTTTCCAGCATCACATCCGAAGCGTGATGTGATGGTGATGAAGTTCGGATGGTGGAGGTATGGTGGTCCAGTTGAGGTACACGCAGACGGAGGGGAGGCGGGATATCCCCTTCTGAGTGTTGTATGTTGATCCGGACTTCTTTGGATGGCGAAGAATTCGGCAAACTTTTTGTGGTGGCGGCTTGAGTGTGGGTTGGAAAAGGATTTGAGGGGAGGTTAGGAAGGTGAAGAAGTGGACTCAAGGCCAAGGGACCTTGAGTCTTGGCTTGATTAGAGTTTGATGGTTTGAGCAGTATGTTGTTGTGGCTTATGGCAGTATGGCAGTTATGGCAGAGGAGGAGAGACGAAGTAGGCGGAAGAGTTTGTTTGTTTGGTTGATGAGGTTTAGTTTTGGAGTTTCTGGTGGAGTCCGTGGAATAAGCGGGTTCCGTAGGGCAGGTCGGCAAAGATGCTTGAAGGTGTACAGGCTCCAAGAGGTTCGCATGACCTTTCACAACTGCGGAGTAGGTAGCTTGTGGTCCGGGACTCATCTTCGGGTGGACATTAAAAGAGCTATCGCCTTGACCCCGAGGGGCCTGGGAGTAGTGCTCAAGAGGTAATGTCTCCGAAGAGGGGTTAGCTTGCATAGAAATGGCTTCGGATTTCACTGTTTTAGCAGACGCATGGGACAACTGAGACTCTGGCGGTTGTAGTCCAGCCAGAATAATGTCTCTGTCCAAGGTATGTAGCTGACGGTGAAGGGTCCGGAGGTGCTTAGCTTGCTTGTTGTTGTAGACGGTATTGTGAAGAGCAGACTCAGGTGAGTCTGCAAGGTTTGAGTTTTCAGCTGCCATATTGTAGCTGGTGGTACTGCCAAAAGTCTTGCCAAAGCGATGCTTCAGAAGGTTTAATCGCTTTACAAAGAACTTTACAATTCTGTTGTGGTAGGAATGGTAAGTTGTGGGTGGAAGCGGGCGGAGAGAACCTTCTTGAGCTGTCAAGGTTGCCTCAATGTGGTGACAGAGGCTGTGAAATTCGGAAATCCGATTGAGGAGCAGCTTTTGGTCCTTGAGCTCAATGCTTTTGGAGGGAAAAGGAGGAGAAATAAAAGTGTGGAGTTGGAGGTTGGAAACAGGAGGAGGTGGTTGAAAGGTAGGAGAATAAGGTGGGTGGGAAATCTTTATGGGACAAAGTGGGCCATCATCTTGAAGTTGCCGGCGGAGGGACTTATTGCTGTAGAGATTATGAGGTGGTGGGGGTGGGATTTCTTCGCTGTAGGTGTGGATATGAGGTTCTGTCCCGACGGGCGGTGAGAACTTGATCCATGGGGCAGGGCTGGAACTTGTTCTTGTTGTTGTTGAAGTGGTGGAGGTGGAGAGTAAGGGCAATCGTCCCGCACGATTACCCTTGGCCGTTTCCCGAACTGTGGAGTGGTGAGGAATATTGGTGGTTTGTAGGATCACCGCTGGCACTGAAATTTGGCTGAGACAGTTGGGGGGCATTACGTTGACGGAATAAAGTTGCAGGGGCGGTGGTCATCAGGATCTTTTCAAGTTCCTCTTCACCGAGGTGGGGTAACTGTTCTTGTAGTTCCCGCCAGGCTCTTCTGTAGGTCCAACAGTCGTCAATGTGGTGGCCAATTCGGTTGCAAAAATCACATTTTGCTCCCGCAGTAAGATTGTGCTGCTGTGGGTAGGGCTGATAATTTGGAGCCGATTGCGATTGGTGGTAGTGCTGAGGTGGCTGGGATGGTCTGTAGTTATTTGGGGGAGTGGGAGAATAGCCTTGGACTGATTCCTTGACAATTCGGACCGGCTCTTCGTTACTGGCATCAAGTTTGTGTTGATCTTTCTCGTTGAGCTCGAGGACCTGGACGTGCTGGTGCAGCTCGGCAATAGTAGAGAAGGTCTTGACGCTACAAAAGCTGCGCATGTTACCGGGAAGTTTCTGAATGACCCTGCCGACTTTAAAGGCGTTGGTGGTAACGGGGTAAGTCTTGTTAATGAGCTCAGTGATTTCGATAAAGAATCGACTGGACGATGTCACGCTAGGGTTCCAGTAGTAGGAGTGGTACGCGGTTTCCGCTCGTTGTTCGGCATCGGCAGGTCCAAATTGCTCAATGAGTTCATCCCTGAATTCCTCCCAGGCTAGCTGGAGGTCAAGACCGCGTGTGACTGCTGCGTTGAGGACAGGTGTTCGAGCTTGGAACCATGATTTGGTGGTGGAATCGGCTTTGGCAAAGAAATGGCCAAGGTAAATGAAAACCTGATGCCATGGCAGCTGCAATTCATTGCGACTAGTTTGGACGGCTCTGGCCCAAATAACAGGGCTGGAATCCAATGAGAAAGATGGGACAAGTTCTTTAAAGCTGTGGATTCGTCGTTCAAGGGGAATAGAATCATCAAGGAATGACGCGTTAGTAGCGTCATGATCTTCGCCGCCAAGGTGTCGGCTCGGGACATGGATGGATTTTGCTCTTTTCAGTGTCGCAATCTCTTTCTTGGCACGTTGTAGCTCCTCCTCCACAGATGAGGGGTGGTTGTCGTGATGTTGGTCTTGACGGCGTGGTCGTGAGCCGTCAGTATGAGAACCATGGAGGCAGCGGTAGATGAAGTAAACCGTGAACATTAGGATCAGACCGGTAGTCGAGCCAAAGACAAAAGCCAAGAAGGAGTTCGAGTCTATGAGAACCGTCGGAGGAGGCGGCGGCGGAGGTGTATTCGCCGACATTTTTGAAGAAAATGTAGGGGTGTCGAGAAGTATGAAGGAAGTCGGTGGTGGAGGGATAATGGGCTGATGAGAATGCTGGTCTTGAAAAGAGTAGTCCTTATGGCAGGTAGGGTTGCTCAAATTTAATAGAGGGGTGAAGCCTTCGCCGGCCAGACCGTCTGGAATGGCGGAGGGAATGTGAAGAATTTCCAGAGTGAAGAAGATTGACTTCGTGAGAAGAAAGAGGGGTGACTGAACTGCCGACTACGTAGTGGAAAGAAGCTTGAGTGAAGACTACGATCAATGTGAAATTGCCAGGTCATTCATAAAGTTGGCAAGAAGTGATGCACTGGCGAATGCCGAAGAGGAAACTCTTATTTATTTACTTGAACGTGATGACTTGGCTGTGAAGGAGGTTGGATTATTTCAATTCATTCTGGAGTAAGCTTTGACCTCTGAATTTTTTGTCTACTGTACCTATGATCATTGACATTCTACCCGTACAAATACATTGAACCAATAATTAACCCAAAGTTTTCTGCTTAAACACATGTCATGTCTTGTTTAAGCTGGGGAAGAAACCAAGTGGGAGCTCCATCCGACGAGGAACTTTTGAGGAATAAACTGAAGAACTTGATCTCGAAACTCAGATACAGCAACATCCATCCTTACGAGTTCACCAAGGTTGTCATTCCCACAGGATTGCTGTCAGCAGAAGAGACCAGCTCGGTTTACTCTTATTCTTGCGGGGATGAGATCACAAGGTAGTGAAATTTATTGAAAATGTCGTCGTTGCCTTTGAAACTGCTAAACCTAACGCAATTTGTGTTTTGGCTGTAGGCGAGATTTGAAGATTAAATTCAACACAAGTCCTCGCAAGAGCGAAATGAGAGAATACATGACAAAATGTTTCAGTTTCGGTCAAGCTGATGGTATATCAGACTGGTTTCCTGCGTTTTCTAAGCCTTCTACAAGGTAAATAAATATAATGTGCAAGTTTGTACAATTTACATGCATAACCAACAACTGCAACGAATATTTGGACAGTTTCAAGGTAGATCGAGCGCTAGTTGTTGGGAAACTACGGCCAGATTACCTCCTGACGAAGACAGTTATCACAGATGTATGCATTTGGAAGCCAGATGTAGATAAGCGGTACAAAGAGCAGCATGTTTTCAGCTTGAATATCTTAATAGGAGATTATGGTGGGTCTGTACAAGCGGAGAGTTTCACAATAAGATTTCAGAAGAACCTATTGAATTTGGAAAGTTATGGTTGGAATTGGGTTTCTCTCGATCCTCCCTTGGAGTTGATGAGTGGGAGGACGTATTGGGTGATTGTTGAGGTACGTTGCACAATGGTGGATTCAATCATAGGGAATTATTTCTAAAATTTTACTTATTTCAGAATCTCTCAAAAACAGATTTGGTTGACCTCGATGGTTTTCACATGGACATGTTCCCTACGGCTTATTGTTTGCGCAGGGGTCCAAACCTGAACCGAGAGGTGCAGATTAATTTGGAAGAGGTCTGTGTCTCCTTGAAAGAAATTCACAGAAAGACCGACTACTATGCAGAGAATTTACCAGATTTTTCTGAAGAGGCGCTCTTGTTCGCAGGGGTCAACATTGGTTTGAAGTAGTACTTGGTCGATCCCGTTTTGTGTTAAAAAATTGTTTGGAGTTCTCAATTTGTGCACAACAGTTTAACGTGTTGATGAATTCATAAAGCAATGTACGGCTCATATGACGAAATCAGTCTAAGAAACATTTGCCTCATTTAATTTAGTTGTTCTTTTCATATCAGGCAGCTGTAGCACTCAAAACCTAATAAACTTTTGATTATTCACAAATGAAAATCAGCCGGATAGTCGAATGCAACGACTAGAGAGAAGCTTATGAACCCCTTTATGATGGTCACGGCAATGGAAATTAGTACAAACATCGATGATTCATAAGGCCAAGCTTAGCAACTGAATACAAAGATCCAAACAAAGTCCTTTGCTCACTTCATCATCTTCAGCACAATTGAATTCAAATTTAAAAGTCGAATGGAGCACATCACAGTCACAGTGCAGCTGGTAAAAGTAAGAAGTATCGTCCTCGTGCCGGCCATAGTAGGGCCTGATATTTCGCTGAATGGAATCCAGAAAACTCAGAATAAACAGGGCATTCGAAATGAAACTGTAGTATCTCCTGCGACTTCTAGTAGTACTTGGTGCGAATGGGTGCATGAAAGAACGCCGAAAGGCAAATGGTCATCCATTTCATTAAATGCAATGATTCAATGTACAGGAGGTCGAGTTGCGTCACTTGTTCAGGTCTAAACTACTGCGTAGAAGTGTATGCGATTGTAGTAAACGTGTACTAATTAAAATTAGATCTTGAGTCTCATTTCAACCATTGGATTTTCGTTCACAGAGCCATGCTGACAGTATTCAGACAGACCTGTGGTAGGTTACCATCAAACATGGGAGTTCCATCAACAAATTGTAATCCTTGACCATCAGGATCCAAGAGTTGAACCCATACCCTCAATGACAATGCGAGCATTCTGTAAGAACCCCACAAGGCAAGGGTTCCAATTACATAGAAGTTGTTCATTCACTTTATCAAGTCGAATTCGTCGTCTCGTGCGTAAGGCTCCCAAACATGTCTTTGTCCAGCGGGGACATAAGCCATCTAGGCATATCCAAACTTGATATCTCGAATGCACTCATTGAGAAGGGCTAAAGTCCTGGAAATTTAACACAAGGCTGCAAAGCAGAGAAAGCACCTGAAGGGACTCATGTTTACAGGCTACATGTAAATTCCCTTCACCTACGCAACAGCAGCCTCACACTGACCTTGAGCTGCTTACAAGAAAAGTCTATAAATATTAAGCGCTTACTTGTACAGCTGTTGGAAGGGCCTATAACTTTAAGGCCACATGAACATATTCGACAGATGACGAGTGTTAAGACAAGTAAGACTTCGTGGGAAATCCAAACCACGATTTCTACTCCAGAGTATCCAAATCCAACCCTTTTCTCGTGTTCAAAAAAGTGAAGTGTACCATTTACAGATATTATTTACAGCTGCCAACTTTTCATCTTTTGATGATTTTAACATGGAATACTACGCACTGAGCAGATGCTTGATGTGCCGTAAACCGATCCTAGAAAATATATCAATAGATTCTGAGAATCTCGTCTCAACCGCACATCTCCTCCAAAGCTTTCTCAATTGTTTTCATATCAATGTTCTTGACAACCAAGTCCACGACCTGTCCTCATCATGTCAATTCTGCCCAACTTGTGAGCAGTTTTTGGCGGAATGGAACAGTATCCAGACCATGATGACTCAACTGACCCAACGTACAGCTCAATTAAAAGCCACAATCTCTGCTGTTCTTCTGTCTGCACCTCAGATCCAAAAGCAAGAAGCTCCTGATGATGAGGATGTCACTAACATTATCAACAATAGAATCCAAAATTCTCAAGATGTCCAGCTTTCGTTCATGCTCCAGCAAACAGTTTCTGACATTCGGAATGAACTCGAGAAAAGTAAATCAATCAACCCCTTCAAGTTCAAGCAAGTTTTAAAGACAATGGATTTTAATCGCAGAATACTCGGTCAGCGTTATTTTGGACAAGATTCAACTTCCTTGTCCACCAAGCAACTTGAATCAAGAAGAAAGTGATCCTTCGTTGGGTCATTGTGACATCGATGACGAGCCAATGGATGATTGGAGGGGCGATGATGGTTCCGATGCGGAGTACTCGCCAACTGAAGACCAAATTGACATCGAGGAGAAATCCGAGCAAATCTTTGAAACGAAAAACGCAAAAAAAGAGGAAGTTAATGTGCGTGTCGTGTGGGTTTGAACGCAGCGGCGGCGGGTTAGGTTATTTGACGCGGGTTAGGTTATTTGACTTCTCACATAGAGAGCATTCATGTTGGCATGGAAAGTGCTGATAAAGTAGCTCCGTTCCAAGTTACCGACAAACCCTCGGTCAAAGACTTAACCCGTGAGTGCTACTGAGCATAACACTTTCTAAAAAACTTGCAGGTATCATAATGAACGTTTCTATTCATTCTGTAGCAATCGAAGGAAAATATAAATCTGTGCCTTACACATTCTATCCCGCTGAAAACAAGTACACCTGTGGGATTTGTCAAGCCAAATTGTCCTCCGGTCGAAGAAATATTGTCCGCCACATAAATGAGCTTCACACGGGTAAATTTTTACACCTTAAGCCTTTAAAATTTCTCTAAATTACTCGCTGTTTGCAGACGCAGCCATGAGTGTCACTTGTGAAATTTGTGGGAAGGAACTCTAGAATCAACGAGGTTATAAATCGCATATGAAAAAACACCGGACCGAGCCAAAGAATTGCCCCACGTGCAACAAACAATTTTATAGCAAAATAAACTTCAACCAGCACCTGAAAATTCACATGCTTGGCGAGGCAGCCTTAAAACACCAGTGCGAATATTGCGGACAGAAGTTTTATTCTCAAGCTCAGTGCAGACAGCATGTTCCCAAACATACTGGAGAATTGCCATACGAGTGTGGTGATTGTGGTAACAAGTTTCGTCTGAAGACTGACTTGAAACATCATCGCCAAAAAGTTCATAGCGTCCAAAAGGGCCCATCTCGTTCTCGTACTTTGATTAGGATCAATGAATGATGTGAAGAAAATTATTTGCTTGGCCTATGAATTTTAAGACTGTCAATGTTTTTAGATAATTCCAAATAGTTATTACATTGATTAAATACATTCATACCAAATCAACACAAACAACTCCCAAGCCTTTTTTCCTGCAACAAGTCGCCAGTCGCCAGTCGCTTCTGTCAGTCATCCGCACTCAGTTCATTATTGGATTCTGGCAAGTAAAATCTTTTAATTTTCTTTGCAATTTCGTCTTTGTTCTCCAAGTTCGTTCGAATAGCAGCCTGTCGAAGCACATTAGATGCGCAGTTTGCTTCGAGTGCCTTCAGCCGGTCCGGTTGCTTGTACAGCACTACCAACATTAAGCTTACAGTTAAATTTGAAACGCGCTTGCTCAAGTTTTTAAAAACTTAGCTACCTGTGGTGCCCAAGAGCCCTTCATCTGTGTTAACTCCAGCGATCATTGGAACCCTCTGGGCCTCACCAGATCCAACAATGTCCAAAGGATGCTTTGTAAGGAATGCGTCTGAGTCATCAATAGTTTCAATACATGGGCTCAAATGAAGGCCATCTCGATCCGGATTGATTAGATAAAAATTTACCTAATTAAAATATGTGCTTTCAATTAATTTCTACCGCATAAAAGAACCAATGATAGAGTTCTAACTGCATCATACGCAAAGCCGTCCAGCACTTGTTCAAAGCTCTTGTCCTTTAGACATTTCAAAATCTCTAAACTTTCTTCAGAATCGCATCCAACAGACTTGGCCAATTTCAGCGTTGCTTTCTTTGCATCTTGGGGATGGGACACAGCCCATGGCGCTGCAGACGTACCACTTTGTAAGATGGCTTTATGTAACAAGCCTTTTGTTTTTGGAGAAATAACTTGAAAATGTACACTTGCGGCACTAAAACGCAATGATTTGTCACTAGAGAGTCGCTTATTAATTTGAAATTCAAGCAACTTACCCTGCAGACTCTCCAAAAATTGTGACCTTCTTTGAGTCGCCTCGAAAAAGTTCTATGTTGTCTTGTACCCACTTGAGCGCCATGAATTGGTCCTTAAGGCCCATGTTTCCTCGAATGGCTTCATCAGCAGTGGATAAGAACCCTGTGGAATCAATTTTTGGTTGTCATCAATGATAAAACAAATCCTAAAGTCGCTTCAGATATTCAAATGAGCACGGTACCAAAAGGTCCCAAGTGGTAGTTGATGGTCACAAGAACGACGTCTTCATCCATAAAATACTCCGGCCTATATTCATTTGACGATCCAAAAAAGAAGGCACCACCATGAATCCAAACCATGACGGGCAGCAGTTGCTTTCCTTCAAGCTGAAGATTCTCAATTTATATAATAATCATTAATATTGCACTTTAAATTGTACCCTAAGAGCTTACCTTTGGTACAAAGACATTCAAATAAAGACAGTCCTACAATTGAAACGGGCACATCTAAAATCATATCAACTTTCTTTAATTAAAATGGCTTCTTACTTCAGTCCCCAATAATCTGCTGTACGATCCAAGAACCATCACTTGTGCACAAACTGGGCCATAGTCGCTTCCATCTCTCACACCGCTCCATATCTTTGCTGGTTTTGGGCTCTAAAGATTAAGAGTGAACGAAAACCACGAAAAAACCACAAGAAAATACGGTCAGTCTTATTGAAGTTTTGTTCAACATACCGCAAATCTTAAGTCTCCAAGAGGTGGCTCGGCATATGGAATGCCAAGCCTTTCGTAAAATTTTCTCCCATCACGAGACACTGAAATGATTCCTTGAACGTCGCCATTCTTTGTTGTGATAAAAATGCCAGGCTTTGGTCGTGAGAGTAAGTAACAGCAATGTGCCAAGGATACATGCCGTCACGATCACAAAAGCCACTACGGCGACCGCAATAAAAGTCTTTCGCGTCTTTTATTCGCCTCAAATGAAGATCAAAGCAGTCAGCAGAGTATTAAAACTGACATGAAGTTCAATAGCAGAACATCAATTGGCAAAAAGTAGAACCAAGGCCCCCCAAAAAGCAGAAAAGTGGCCACCTGAAACACCATTTACCATCATTATGGGCCTCGAAGTCAATGGAAGAGCATTCATAATACAGATGTTAATACTTGGATGGCATTTCTTTTATGACAGTTACAACTTTCTTGTACGAGTGTACGGTGCGACTTTTGTCTTCTAATTTTATCAATATTCATTCTAAGCTGCAGGGTCAGTCTTTTAATAGCTCAGGGCGCATGAAATCCCAGAAATTTAGCCGTTCCCTTTATACCCCAGGCGTACAGGACTGAGGGATATACATACAAATAAGGGTCCTCTCATTCCTGCTACATGGAAAAGCCAAATATATCTGAGTTCTTTGATAAAAATACAAAAGGCTTACAACACCCGAGCTCCTCAACAGCTAGAAGCCTGTCAGTAATGCAGTTTACTAATGTGAGACAAGTAGTGAGCATTCCAACTGCAGCAAGCTCCACCGGAGTTTCTTATATTGACATTACATATATTTTTTCTCTTCAAGTCTCACAACTATACAAAAATCACACCAGGCCAAACCGGAACCAAAAAGTCGTCCAAAATGAGAAACCTTTGTCCTGTAAAAGTCGCAAAAGATTCAACTGACGATCAATATCAAGTAAGCTCACAACGATTCTTTGACACATCAATTGCCGCACGGTTAAACTTTAAGTACAAATTATTGCGTCATTTTAATTACAAAATTTTCTGGTTGTAGCCTGAATCAGCCGCCGAGTCGCATCTTTTGCTTTTAGAGCAAAAGAAATTTTGCGATGTCACATTCACCTTCCCAAATCTACCGGACAGAATAGAAGCGCACGAGTTTTGCTTAAAAGCACGCTCGCCAGTATTTGCCGAGATATTTTGCATGCAGAAATCTGGAAATGTTCAAGGCAACGAGATTCCAATCCACGAGTCCACGCCGGAAACTTTTCAACAGTTTCTTGAGGTAACATTCTGGCAGTTTGACTGATTTCTTACTTGGTTGTAATTTTTAAACTGATGTATAATGCAAAGTTTACAATGCTAATAGTCAGATTTAATATTTTGGACATTTTTGATTTGAGATTAAAAGCGCTCATCTTTTCTTAGTTCATATACGCAGACAAACTGGAGGTGGATATTGCTGGAGCTCTAAACTTGTTACAGTTGGCTCAGAAGTACAGCGTCGAACCATTGACAAAGAAATGTGAGGATCTTCTACTAACCAAAATTCCAGTACGGGACTCCGTACAGGTATTTGAAACGGCACGTCGTTACGGCCGTCGAGAACTAATGGACCGAGCAAGTCAAATTATGGTCAAGTAAGCTACGAATTCTAGCAGTTTGAAAGACCATGAAGGCAAGTTTGACATATTTGAATGAGCTAGCTATAAAAAACGTATAACTTCCAGGTCGTTCCGAGAGTTGGTAAGCACCCACAATGCGCTGGCTATTGCCGAAGAGGAGACGCTTGCATATTTGCTCAATCGTGATGACCTTAGTGTGAAGGATGTCGAGTTGTTTGAAACAATTTTAAAGTAAGCTCTTCTTATCTCTAAATATTTTCATTCATTTGCCATGTGTGTGTT
>JAQIWI010000643.1:0-25637 GCA_034698825.1 Deuterosminthurus bicinctus | reverse complement strand
AAGATTCCCATAGATTCCCGGAAAGTTTCCGGAAAGTTTCCATCGTTTTTAGATTCCCGGAAATTTCCCATCACTGGTGATTACCCAGGTTGCGGGGGAAAGTTTTCAAGTGCCAAAACGCTTTATGCGCACAACAGACATGTCCATTCAAAGAAAATTCACTCATGTCCTAACCCAGAGTGCAACTACAGTACTAGCTTAACGGGTAACTTAAGACGCCACTCATTCGTCCACCAAAAGGGGAATGAAAAGATTTCGTGCTTGGTGGAGGGCTGTGAATACAAGGGAAAGCATAGAGGAGCCATGGAAAAGCACATGTACCGTCACAAAACCCTTTTGGACTGTCCGACATCCGGTTGTGGACGATATTTCACTACAAAGGACGCCTTACAGCAACACGTTAAGCTTCACAACCCTTCGGGCAGAGCCTTCCGGTGTCCATTGTGCTTCAAGCATTATCGAACCCTGGATAACCTCCAGAGGCACTGTATTTTCCACACTAATGAGAAGCCATTTCAGTGCGGACAATGTGAGTATGACGCAGGCACACGAGCTCAAATTAAGATACACATTTTTGCAGTCCATGCAATTATTGAATTCCCATCTATTGTCCATCTTCCTCACAACTGGGAATGTCTTCGCTGCAAAGTTACCTTGCCAAGTGCCAGGTATCTTGAACATTGCAAGGACCATGTAAGCCCTGCTGTGACGACATAACTCAACTCGTTTCCTTCAGTTTCTCCAAGTTTTGGCTTGACAAGCGTGTTATTTTCAGTTTTTATTGTAAGCTGTGGTTTTTCTTACGAGTCGCATTTATTTATTTGGATTATTTTGGGTGTAGATGAGTTGTTAATTGTATTTCAATTTCAGGTTCATGAGCTCTACAACGATCCTGGATACATGCTGGACAAGTCTACTAGAATTGTGATGGACAAGTTTCCTGGAACCATGCTGGCCAACCCTGATTGAGCGAGACTCTGAAATTCGATGTTTTCTTACTGCGTACGTGTACGTAATGGAAATGGAATTGACCATACCATTAATCACATGAGGATTAAATTTGATTTTGCAAGAGTCCATGTAAATAATTGTACAATGTACTACTGTTTAGTCTGTATGAGGGTGTTATGGCGGAAGGTGTAATGGTAGACGATGTAATAACAAAAAGTGTATTTTCCAGAAGGTGGTTTGAAAAAAAGATCAACTGTTAGAAGGTGTAATGGTCGATGGTGAAATGTACACGGTGGTATGGAGAAGGTGAATTGTCCTGTTACGGGCTTATTTAAGTAATCACCTTGACCTGTTCATCATAAATAAAACTCCTGAAGAAAAAAAGATGTTTTAATTATTAAACAAGTCGACTCGCTTTGATAAATTCCCTCAAGAAAAGCTCGCCCTTATGCTGACACAAATGTGGGTCTTCAGCTTCATTGTGATCATCTGGAACTAGGTATGGTTCTATGTGTAATGACAGTGCTTATTATTATTGCCTGGTTAATATTAATAATATTACCTGGTGGGTTTGATGCCCACGGAGGAAAATGATAACTACAGAATATTTCAAGCTCATTTGAAATGTTCAATATTTTTGCTGTTAAATTGAATATGTCTAGTTCTGGGCAATCGTGTTTGCTCATTTTTTTGATTTGTTATAAAACTCAACGAAATTTCGTTTCATTTCAAATTATATTAACCCGAATCAGCGAGGTAGATTGAAGAGAAACTCATTAGGAACTCAATAATTGGAAACCAACAAGCTGCGGTAAGTAAACTCGTGTAGAATTGCTCCAAAGTACACGTCAATCGGCCTCCGCACTTCTGCAATGCGATGCAAATCCAGCAGGCAAAGCATCCAACTGCAGTATTTTTGGGACTTCACAAGCAAAAACTTGCTTCAAGCATGCTTACCCGAAAGCAGCTTCAAATCTCTTTCCTCGCATTCAATTTCTTCACAAAAATTGGATTCTATCCATGCGCATTGGATTTTAAATCGGGAGAAATTCGCTTTGAAAACTCAATTACAAAATGGTGGGTTTGGTGGGTTATGTTGGCGCTGATTGCAATTCGTGCGCTGCTGGGAACAATAAGGGTATTGTTTGTACTTGGGAACCATTTAAAAGTCCCAGTCATAGAGGTTCCTTTGCTGCTGGCCCAGTTGGGGTACTGGACAGCAGTTTACTGTTTCCTTCTTTTGTTTTTTAAAAACTTGGATTTAACAGTGACTTTATTTAATTATCTTCTCAAGAGTAAGTTTATTTTGAGTAACCAGGCGGTAATTTTAAAAAATGGTGGACTTACGTTTCTAAAAATAAAAATATTTGGATTGTAGCATCAGCGAGAAGAACAACGTGGCGTAATGCGTCACTTCAAGAAGTGTTCGTGCTCACTGTTATACCAGCCAATGTCATTTTAGGGCCACTGGCATATGCCGCAGTACTTGCACTTAGGCCTCTCTCAGTCTATAACTGGTTCTCTGCTTTACAAGGTTCCTGGCAAACAAGAACAGTGCTGATTGGGATTGCGACAGCTGAAGGATTCCTGGTTCTGTATACGTCGTCCATTGCCTTTTTCATTGGGCATAAATATGATACAGTCGAGTCACACGCTTTGTTCTTGCTGTAGCGACTGTCTCCATGTCGTGGGTTTTCTTTGGCTTGTCGGCAGAGATTTCAAATGCATTAAACTCGATTCTGTTTTTCAGAAGAAGAGTCAGTGTCAGTGTCTTTAGAGACTTTTAAGTGGGAAATATTCAAGCCATTTTGTCGAACATTTGTCTTCACTAAACATTCTATAGCTTCCAGCAGCAGTAAGTTTTAGATTGAAACGAGTTAAGCAGACGTAGCACTGAATGGCTTGTGGTGATGAATTTGAGATTCGGCAACGTTCAACTGGACATGGACATAATAAAGACCCTTTGTGATGGCTTGGAGTCATTCCATTCTCACTCTTGGTTTACTTTGCAAGTTATTTCTTACTATGATGACAACCTGGCTGTGGCTACTGCGAGACTAACTTTCATAGCTTGCAACAAAAATCTATTTATTTCTAAATGGCATCCGTGTGTATCCAAGGAGACAACATTTTCTGATCATTTCTATGCTTTTGCTGGATGCAGTTCTTGTTGATGGCAAATTTGGGCTGAAAACTGTTTATGTCCAATAATCTATGGAAATTTCTGTGCACGAGGCTCCGAGTTCCGAGTAGACTGCAGAAATGCCATCCAGAAAAACCCCAATAATTCCTAGGATTTGCAACGAAAACTTTTACAGCGGTTAAGGACTGCTTATGCTTTCATTTTGCTCCGCTAGATGGCAAAAACACTTTTTTATTAATGTATTTCATGCTTTGAAGCCAGCGAGGATAGAAGCCGTTGTAGTTTTCACTTTCCATGCTCGTGGCCCACAAGGACTAGATTGGCATCAATGAACGGTGTGGAACTGACCAGCTTGATTAGATGCAATGTTGTTGCTGCTATTGTTAGCACATACACCTGCATGCTCATATATATAGTATATGCTTAATCGTACAAAGTTACCAGCAGGAATGGAAGCCACGGGATCTTGTTTTCCTGTAGCAACAGTATGGGCGGGCAAAGTTGTTGTAGTTGGAACCTGCAAAACAGGCATTTCAAAGACTAGTCGAAATCCCGTCCCTTCTACTTTGGTGCTGGGGTGCGAGAAAATTGCTTGTGACATGCCAAATTTGATAGCAATGGATGTATGAATTTAAAAAGAAACAATAAATGAAATCAAACAAATTGAAGATGTTGGTTCATTTCACATAACAAGGGTCAATAGGTTGATTTTTATTGAGAATAGATCGTTCTTGGCCACTCGGCAGCAGGAAATATTTTAGCTTTCACGGACAATATTCTTAAATTTACTGTTTTTAACTTTTCAAAGCAGTTGCATCTAAAATGTTTACTTAAGCGATGGGTATGTTACATAACTAGGAACTGTAATTAAATAACACGATATGCCATAGAAACTGACAATAATTGTTAAAAATAATTGCTACAGCGAATGATACCTTCGAAAGGGTGCGCGCTTGAGCTGCTCACAATGGGCAAGTTTTCAACAGATTCGGACGTTTTAGTGAAACCATAAGGAAGTTGCTCTTTTTAAAACAATTGCCTTAAAATGGGCAATTGAGTGAATATTTTGGACATTGGAACTATCTTAACCAGCCCTTTTAGCCAAGTACTGCTAGGCCTCACTCAGAGGCTCCACTCTGGTCATGGCGGTTGAAAATGCGTAGACATAATTTTGGACATTAAATTCTTTAATAAAATGTGGCTTTCCAAAAAAAGCACTTCCTATGTGAATGACCAAAATGTTGACAAGGTCAGAGTTTTTATGACTAGAGGTTATTGACGGTCTTTAGCAAGAATTACTCTAGTGTGGTGAAATGCTGACTATGCCGAGTTACGGGTATTGTCCCTGTTTGTTTGATCTTTGGTTTGTTATTACATGTGCTGTGTTCATGTGTCATGTCTTCTTCTATTCTTTCTTATGAGTAAATAATCAATCGGCGATAATATTCCCAAGTGGAAACTACTCTCCGTGTGTTCCTTTTGTGCTTTATTTCACTCGTCACTTTACTTTGACATAATGACTGCATCATACTAAGTGAAATACACCTGGGCTAAGACCCTTTTCATAGTTTATCAGCACGAGTTGCTGTGCTTCGCGTCAGGTTTTCCCGGACTGAGAGAACTCATCAAACTGAAAACGTGACTTTACTCAAGTGCTAATCAGGATTTGTAGACACCAGGGCCCCGGTGTCTGCAATCTCAAAAGGTGATGAAGAAGATTCCTGTGAGGAAAACTCCCACTCTTATGTTGAAATCCGGATCACAATCAACTTTGCAAAAGTCAATATTTAACAAGTCAAAAAACATTATTAAGTTAAAGCTTCAGTCGAAGTACCGGACAAGGTGTGACCCAAAGAGGCACGAATTTTAAAGATAAATTCCAGAAATTAATTTCTTTTAAAGTCACAAAATTGCTCGCCAAAGAGGAGCATTTTCAGAAAGAAAATCCTCTGTTAACGGTTGAGGTTGAGGTGGAGGCATCCAATTGCAAGAACAATTTCTTGTCATTATTAATCATAGTATAATATATTGTGCATGCATTTGCGTGTAATATTATTATTATTATGCTTAATATGGTTTTTGCGAAAGTACAGAGGAGGTCATGAAGAGAAAGGTCTTTTGTAGTGAGGTTTGGGTGCTCAAGGTCGCAAAAGTACTTATGCGCTTATTTATATGACTGCTCAAGTGCATATCAAACGGAGACCGGTCATTGCTGGCACTAATAACGTTGACACTCCTTTGATAAGTAAAAAGAAACGTTCATTTTTCAAGTGTAAGCTGCCGAGGTTAAAATTGTAATCAATAATGCCGTCACCCCAGTGGATAAAATAAAGCGCAGAGGTAGGAAAACGAGTCCTTATGGACAATAATTCCATTATTTTTTATAGTTTGACATGGAGACATCCTTTATGTAATTGACCCCTGCTTGAAGACAATATATTTGCTTTGTCCATATGCTTTCAATTACACTTTTGTTGCTACCCGCTTGAATAGCCAGTTATGCAATTTTTGAGATAACTAATAGAATAACTATGCATGCCAGCTTATTTGCCCATCAACCTCCCAACAGTGTGTGTCTGTTTTATTATTTTCTTTCAAATTCTTTTCTCTTTTTTCAAAGTTTTAGCTAAACTCTCGTAATGGCTGAAGTTGGGCCATTCAAATATGTTTGGCAATGCATGAAATGCATTGCCAATAACAAAATGTGGGTTCTCTTGGAGGACCGTCAGCTGTGCGCTGAAAATTTCTACGATTTCGCGGGGAAACTCGTGGATTATACGCGTAATATTACTGGTGAGTTAACTTTTAATAATTATTCCGCATTTTCTAATACATGTAATTGCAACTGTGTGTAAGTTTTGAAACTATACAGAAATTTAATATTCTTTTTCTTATGTGTGAGTCATTCCCCAAGCATTCCGAGGACCTTGCCAGTGAGGACGACTACACTGAGACGGTCAATATTGCCGTATCAACTGGCGAAGAAAATATTTTTCTTCACCTTCTTTATAAGATGCATTAGTTGTGTGCATACAAATTTGACTATACTTGTACACTTATTATTTGCCTTCATTTATTTTCAGTTGGTGCCCTTTTCATGGCTGGAATTATGATCCTTGTTTGGGGTTGGATCTTTTTTCATCCTCGCCAAGGGTTACTCCAGTCCACCGGGTCACTCCGCGTTACAACCGCCGCACTCTATCTGAAGACCGTGTAGCATTGAATCAAGATGAAGAAGCCGTGGATGTAACCGAACAAGAGCTGTTCACTATCTAACCCACGTTGTAAATCATGGGACATTGTAGATACTAAGTTTGTCTTGTTTAACTTAGATAAGCGAAAAGTAAAATTAGATCATCAAATTTATATTGGCTTCAGAATTCTCGAGCTTAGCAAAGTACGACTACTTCTATAATCATCTTCAGCCAAGGTATAACAATCTTCTTTATGTTTTGCAGTTGAAACAGAAAATCTCCATTCTGATCAACGATACATCCGACTTTCCACCTTTTCTCAGATTGTTACTGTGATGTTAATAAAACGTAAATTTAAAGATGAACTACCCTTTGATAAGAGACTCTCACCTAAATGAAACTGCTTCTACAACCACCAAACCCCCACCTTAACAGCTTACACGCCATTCTGTCGCCAACGGTTTCTCGTCACTGGGTGTAATAAATACCGCCTCCACTATGCCCATTCTACCTGACGCCAATAAGCCACGGGATCTCGCCATTAATCTTGCCATTGACCACATGTGTGGTTATAATGCAGCTTTTCCTACTTTTCACCTGGCTGGACGCGGCTACATCGTAGCTTTAGATCAACGTATAACACAAATATTCAAAGAACCCCCAGGTTCGGTCCCGTCAACCTCAGCATGATCAGCACCGACAGCCCCCGACACAAAGAAATGGACTTCCTCACGCCCGTCTACACCTCACAAACCCAAGAAAATTCGCCCGAAGACCATTGACAGACATCCCGTAGATCAGACGACAGCACAGACAAAAGAAGAAGCACAGCCAAAGAAGCAGCCGACAACTCCCGAGCCAGAAAACAACATCCGTGACGCCGTGAACACACCAACATTTCCAACACTTTCCCCCGATCAATTGTAGACAGTTACATCATTCACAATATACAGGCATTTCTCTTACACATCCGTAGTCCACCCGTAATTTTCTCCTAGTTTTATTAATTTTCTCAAGTCAAGTTTTTCGGCTTAACAAAGGAGGATCACAGTGAGTGTAAACTCACAAGCTGTGATCACATTGGTTCAGCCCCATTAAGTTAAAGAAGAAGACAGGAAGTGTGTACTAACAATCTGTCGTAGCACTGACTGATTGGGCTCCATATATGGTTACGTTTTTTCATTTTTTTGGGTATATTTCCTTTCTTTTGCATTATATTATTCGGTTTATCCGCTACAGGGTACGTAGCTCGTGTCGGCAACGGGAATATTACATGCCACATATTGTGATAAATTAAGTTATGATAAATCAGCAAGATCAGATTCCAAAGAACTCTGGCTTGCATCGGTGTAATGCTTAGTCATGAATAAGATTTCTGGCCGTGTTGTTCATCGGTCACTCTTTTGTTATGGTTAGGTCATCAGTATCTGTTGAATAAAAGGGGCTTATACTTAATCTCAACTTTTCCCTCATTCCGCATCTTGACAAAAGAAGCATAAGATTCTATTGGGACAATAAGTTGACTGTCAGTCCTAAAAGACGTCAACCAACAAACTTGAGTGACCTACTGCTTCATGTGTAAATGCTATAACATGATATTGAAAAAGAATATTTCGACGACACTTCCTAGTTTACGACCCAATTTCTACATAGATTACGTTTAAAAAATTACAGTTGCATCATCATTGACAGCGCGCCTGTAAGAATGCAAATGCAGGTGCAAAATAAAACCCGCGTCCTACGGACGCTTGTTGACTTGAAAAAAAACTAATCAATATGTAGGAAACAGTGGGTTGACACTAATATGGTCCCGGTAATTTGGCATGTAACCCCTGGTATTCTTCTCAAAGACATCCCATGTGATATGCTCATACTTGGCCGCAGTAAATTATTAAAAGTTTGTCCCGGTATTTCGCTCAAAGTTCACTCACTATAACTTGGTTCTTAATTAACTTCAAGTTGACCCCGGTTACTTCAACTTGACTCCGGTAACTCCAACTTGGCTCCGGTAACTCACCCTAACTCGGCCCCGGTAACTCACCCTTATTTGGCGCCAGTGAACACTGTAGTATGGCCCCGGTTAGTAACTCTAATTGGGCCAAGGTAACTAAACTGCAGTTTCCATCGAATGGTATGTGTATTAACCAAAGTATGTCGAATATGGTCCATGACGTTAAGTAGGAAATATGATAGGTTTACTCACACGAAGCATGCGCGCATTTTGAGGTATCACATGATTTTTAAGGTCAAACCGGCCAAAAGTGACCACGAAAATATCAGCATGTCCCGAATGGCTCTTTCAAGCTCATTTTTAACGTCAGATTTGAGCTCAGAATGAAATTTTGAGTAAAATGATGGGTCACACGACCCCATTGACATCAAAATGTCGAAAGAACCGACAAATTTCAACTTTAACCCCGGTGTCTGAGTCGTTCTATCCCAAAATCCGAATTCTTATATAGCCAGTGTCACTTGCCAGTTATTTAGCTTTCGAATGGTATACTTCGCGTGAATATCGGTCATCAACTTTAGAAATAGATGGTCTCAAAACAAATCAAAGTCCCAAAATGATGAAAAAAACACATCATTTTACCATTCAACCGAAGTTTCAAAACTGTTCCGGGTACATATTTGAAATTTTGATTCCCCCACTTTGTGCAGCAACTATCTGGCTTTCGAATAATGTACTACACATGGCGATCGGTTCAATGGTCTAGGAGGAGATAGAGCGCAATTGAAAAAAGTGAGACGGTGATTATAGTGTTGATATGCTACTACCTCTTAGCTACTACGATGTACATCGGAAAGATTTTGTTTCATTGAACTGCAACAAAATGACTATGCCAACATGCGCAAAATATTGCCAGCATGTTACTGCTTTCCACCAACTACATGCGCAACATTATTTCTCATCAAACTGCAAGCAAAATGCCGATGACAACATGCGCAAAATATTGTCAGCATGTTTCCCATTTCCACCAACTACATGCGCAATATTATTTCTCTTTGAACTACAAGCAATATATGCATCAGTAGCTCCGCCTAATGTCCTTGGATCATCAGCAGCTCAACACCAGCAGTTTGGCATCATTTCATTGATAAGTCAGAAATCTTGTTGTTCTCATTTTCATGAATACATTACTAAACTAGTTTTTTTTATTTCAACCGTTCTGCTTGCGGGTGTGGTCGTATTATTGTTCGTGGGCTTGTACTTTTGGGATCGTAGACGAGTTCCTAGAGCCCATTCAGCTGCAGAAACGAACGGAGTCGAGCTAACTGACTTTGGTCTAGTAGTTGAACCAGCTGTTGAGTTGGACACGATTGATCCAGCAGCAGGTGAAGGCTTTGAGTTGGATACAATTGCCCCAGCAGCAGAAGGCATTGAGACAGAAGTCTAAATCGTCATGTTTTTAATAGTGCTTCAAAATGAGTGAAATAATACACACTGATTTATTGCATTTAAATAAATACAATTTTCTTTGTGATTACGTGTGTTGTCGGAAATTATTTTTTGAACCTTCGCCATTTGCCTCAAGTGTAAAATTATTTCAAGAATTTAATTACCATCTAAAGAATTTTACTAAAGACGAGCAACTTAATGCAGTGGTAGCCGTCAAATCATGCATGAACCACCATCATTTTCATTTCTCCTGTATGGCTAGGCATGTGAGACTTACAAACAAGAATTAACTATGCGGAGGCCATAGTTGCCCAGCTCAAAACTGTTTCTCGTGATATTCTGGCCTGCAATTCTTCACTCGACTAGAATACGATTTCTTGTACTTTGAAGAAACATCAAAGTTGTAAACTCGCAAAGAACAGAACCAAGTCCGCAATTTCCAACAATGTTTCCAACATTATGTGACTACATTTATTGCCATCGTCCACTTGATATTCCATGGAAAAATCCAGATGATGTTTTAGAGCCTAGATGTATTAACTTCATTTTGTTTGGGTGTATTTCCTTCTTTTTCCATTACATTTTTGGGTTTATCCGCTACACAGGACGTAGCTCCTTTCAGCAAGGGGAATATTATGTATCAGATATTGTTAAACATGTAATGATGAATCAGCAAGATCAGATTCAAAAGAACCCTGGCTTGCATCGGTGTTATGCTTAACCATGAACACGGTTTCTGGCCTTCTAGTTCATCGGTCACTCTTGTGTTATGGTTAGGTCATCAGTATCTGTTAAATATAAGGGGCTCATCTCCACTAAAAAAGACAATTTGGTTTTACTCTTCTACCTAATCTAAACACTTTCCTCATTCCGCATATTGAGAATAAGAAGCATAAGATTCTAATGGGACAACAAGTTGACGTTCAGTCCGAAAGGATGTCAACCAGCGATTTTGAGCGACTTATTGCTTCATGTGTAATCTTTCAACGACACTTCGTAGTTAGTGGAAGTAATACCTCGAATTAACAATGGGACATTTTTAAGCTTAATTAAACTTAAAATAAAAACTCTGAATATCTCGTCAATTCCATCATTTTTTTTTTGTTTTTTCTACTTCGATTTTTAACACCACTATGCATACTGCATACAGGTTGGTAATTATTATTGCTGCATGAATTTACAAGTCAGTTTCATGTGTTACGTTAATATGAACTTCCACCTTGTAATAGTAATAGTCACTAGAACGAATGCTGGGTCAGCATTCTCGGGTCAATGAGCTTCCGCTCGCGTTTTGATTGAATTATGAATGCATGCTTCCGTCCATGCGATTTATACGTTTGATTTATAATGCCGCAGTGGTTTTTGTCATTGGGAATTATTATTGTTGCTACACTAATGTAATCATATGGCACTCCCGTATTAAAATTCTTAACGTGGCGCTTTCTACTAATAATTTTATCGGGTATAAGTGCAGTTAAATGGCATACCTTAATCATTTATATTTGTAAATAAAAGGCTCTCTCATACTTACTGTATCATCGAATTGGCTTTCATCTGTCATAGTGACAACAGCTCTTTATTTCTCTCGTCTTCGTTTGAGCTGTCTTTCAGTTATGAAAAATTCACTTATCATTTTTAAAATTGAAGTGTGCTCAATCACACCTACTTTATGCATCCACTATTCATTCTGCATTGCTTGCTTATCGAAATTAATTCCTACAAGGTTTGTCGGCAAAATGAGCTTTGGGATTCAGTACACAAACTGAAATTTAGATTACGAAAGCGCTGTATGACAACTAACATCGTCCTTTGCAGGATGTCGACAATATGTTATAATTACATTAGCTAACTGTGTTGTCTCAAACGAACACGTGGTTGTTGCAATAGGTATACCTATCAAGAGAACTAATTAAATTTGGGATCTGTATAAAATGGTGCATAACAAGTTCACTACCAATAGACAGACCTGCTACATCAAACCACATTAACAAAACTACCTTGCCAAATCAGAGAAAAGAGACATTAAGTCGAGCGACCCAAAGTACTATACAGTTACCAGTAAGAGGGTACTATGTGAAAGACCTGCACAAAATCCTAGCGTTCATTGAAGACTACGCTGCTACAATGACTAGTAAGTGTGATATAATTCAAATCATAGTGCTGACAAAGAGACAAAGTGTTGAGGATGCTATATGAATAGCATGCAAATACTAAAAACATTGTTAACTTGTCTTTTTTGATTGTCATAAGCTTCCGTATCCTGTCGCCACAATAAATCAGGTGCCAGGAAACAGCACGTAGCCGATTTGGACAACGACTGCTATACCAGGACCAACAATGGTGACCACAGTGGTACCAGCACCTGCAACTGAGAAGATGGTGGATGGAACTGCAGAAAGTACAAATGGAATTAAATTTTGTCCGTAAGGGAGAGAGAGACTGTATAAAGCTGAGTAGTATTTAATGCCATTTTATTTTTTATTCCACTTCTTGGAATCATTCTCTTCATGGTCGTACTCATTTGGTTCATCAGGGAGATGTACCGCCTCTACAGGAAGAAGGTATTATCCTCGTTCTGGCCGGCACATGGTAATCGTGCTAGCTATAGAACAACTGACGAGACAATTTAGCTGAACACTGCCGTGTGATGGGTCACTAATAAATGTCTTACCATTTTTCTTGGGAGAATGAAAGAACATTTTAAGTGAGAATAAACCAGATGATAATAATAACTCAGGTGGTCGGAAAGAGTTTTAGGCTTTTTTTCAGTGAAATATACGCACACGTACAAGAATTTACTCGTAGATGTAGAATTTACGAAAGCGCAATATGACAACTGCCAACGCCCGACGCAGGATGTCGGAAACATTAGAACTTCCATTAGCTGACTGTGCTGTCACAAACAAACACGTGACTGTTGCAATAAGTGTACCTATCAATAGAACCAATGAAAATTGGAATCTCTATAAAATGGTGCACAACAAGTTCGCTTACAATGGACAAACCTGCTACATCTGTCCACATTAACAAAACTACCTTGCCAAATCATAGAAAAGCGGAGCTCTTATCACAAGTCACATGTTGGTAATGTTCCCCGTTTATGAGCGTTCGATCTGCATGGTTCCACCATTGTTAAGTGATAAGTCTGGGCCAGTCAGTCGTGCCTTGGAAATTTTAGAAGACAAGTTACTTAGAAAAATAGCAAATGCCTGCTTTCTTTCATGCTTTCCAAGCACAGAGCTTATTGTTGACCAAAAAGACGGCACCACTGTTGTCCTGACGAATGCAAAGACTCTCGACTCGTATTTTGGTGATGGTGTCCAGCATACAGAATTCGAATTGTTAGAGGCTGTGCAAGTGCGTAAACGCTGTGATTGTGAATTCATTATCAGTGGTGAATACACCATAACAACACATCTTTACTGCCCTGAGAGTCCACCTTCAAATATCGAAATCATTTAGATATCCACGAACCTTTGTGTTGTATATACGTGTGTGTGCGGTCACACATACACAACTGCAACTTTGCAACTCATCAGCATGTTAGCCTTATCTCTTATGAAATGTAAGTAGGTTGCATGTTTGGTAAATAGTCGTTAAGTTTGTTGTTGGTAAGTGTGACTTGGGGAAGTGCTACTCTCAGATCCTGTGGACTCGAGATGGCAATCTTAGTTATAATATTTATGTTACGGGCGGATATGACGTCCTACTGGTTTGGTTAGTTTATAAGGGAGATGGGCATTTAATAAAGCACTGTGAATGTTTGTGTGTTCATATATGAAAATCCTATTGAGATGAGCTAGTGGGGATTTATTTGCATAAAAGAAAACTCTTTCGTCAAGACTCAAATACGCGTCAGGGTCTTTCTCCCAGTACTTCAGATCACACTCTCAATAGATATTTGACCCAAATTGGAATCAATTAATTCCAACCCTTAATCTTACCGTTTTCAAACTAATTGCAATGACAGATCTGTTGTTGGCTGGTGACTTTCAAACTAAGCACTTAATCATAGACACTCTTGTTTTAAATGTACTTGCACTGTGGATTGTTGTATTTGTTATTTGTTGTATCTTTGTACGTGCCTTTGCATGCGCTTTGTTATAGGTAAAACATTCATGCTTTTACTTGTTTTTTGTTACTAGTGTTTGCTTATTGTCTAAGATTCATCAAGTTAAAACGTGCCATTACTACAGCGCAATGTACGCCCAAGTGAGGAGGCCTGGCCTGTCTTGGAATTTTTATACCAAATTACAGCTCGATACCAGTTCTGAAACTACCGTTATTGGGCTCTCTTTGATGGTAACATTCATAAAAATCCCTCGACAGAGAGCTGCAATGTGCCATTTTACAGGAAAATAACAATAACAACATGTATAGCATGGGCAACTTTTGGCACTTTTAAATTTTGGGCGCCCATATCTCCGAAACGTGAAACCACTGTAAGAAGTGACATGTGAAGCATACCATTCGAAAGCTGTCAGCTTGACATTTCAGACATTGTGTCGAAACGGTCAAAGGTGACCTCAAGAGTGAGCCCAAAATTTCAAATTTCGCTGCCAAAAATTTTAATAATTTTGCAATATTCGACCTCAGAACACTCGATCGGTGTTCATGCACAGCTGGTCCCGTTCCCGGCCACTAAATGAGCTTACTTATCTTAACAACAAGCCTGGGGAACCGGTGGGGGAATGTGTGGAAGTAGCATCAAAACACCAACTTTCAAGGTCGATTGCGGCGGATCCCCTGTATTTTCGGCAAGGGTGGGGAGGCAGATATTCTTATTAATTAAGGGTATTTAGAATGCTGTACTTTTTTTAATTGTAATTGTACCGTAAAATCCAACCCGCTTTGAAATAATCTTGCTCTAACTGCGTTTACCTTCAGAGACGTAACGAACAATCAGATGGTAAAATTACTAAAATTTACTCCAACTGGCATGGTTGGAGCAATTCGGCCAAAAATCCCTCCGAATCCATTCGTCAAATCTTTGAGTTTCACCTCTGCTATGGGGAGGTCAAACGGAGGGTAAGACTTAAATGTCACCCAATTAAATTCAGCTGAAATTAATTTTACTAAATCATTTAGTGAAATTAATTTTAAATATCCCGGGTCCATAAGTCAAGCTAATGCGGTTGATCAGATGTAAATTTTGTTGACCTCTGTAAGGAAAATGGTGAGAGCTAGAGCCGATACCTCTAAAATTTCCGCTTGAAATTGTTTCCGTGCTTCAAATTTCAGTTCCAACCTGGTTACCCGACTCCGCATCTTTCCTGCCTGCAGTTACATCGCACCCAAAACTAACTTAGCCTTGTTTTCACAGTAGGTGTAGGTGACATTCTAAGGCAGTTGACCCCCTTCCAGATCTGAACTTGGTCAGTCGAACCAAGTCAAATATATAAAAGGGGAAAATTTCTCGACCCGAGTCGGAATCTCTGAGAAACCTGGGATGCCCGATTATGTCGTGTTACTTGATGCCTAACTAAATTGCATAGCAATTGATTGTCTTTACGTTTCCAAAATATTAAAACAGCAGTTCTGTATCCGCTCTTTTCCTTCACTATAGTGATAGTGAGAATTTTCAAACTTTAAATGAGTAAATAATAAGACTGAGACAGTTTCTAAACTATGTGGCATAACCTTCTTTCCTAACACATCTCGCAAAGTTGAGGATTGTAAGCGGCTTCACTGTAGACAATTTTAAATTCCAGTGCTGTCTAAATTACATTCGTTTGTGCTTTTTAAAGAATCTTAAAGTAAACCTACAATATTGGTAACCGCGACGTTTACACAATTCGCCTCAATTCTTTTAAAGTTATAATCAATTTTTATAGGAGCTCTACTTGCCCGACCTCTGCCACGTTACGTCCACTTATTTCAGGGCTTTTAGCCTCGAAGTCCTAGGACTGATGCCGTTTCTTCTTAAGCTATCTCCGACTTCGTGGCAAGCGCGGTGGTAAACCTGGGCCAGACGTAATTCGTTTTGGATGCTAACGCATTTTATTTCTATGACTAGCGATGATTCCTCCGAGAATATGAATAGAACTTAGTGCTGAATTCGGAGAGGTCAACAAAGTAGATGCTCGTGCTTGTGTCAGTTTAACACTTTGCTAGCGTATCTTGAACGTTGCTAACCTTGGATTAACTTCCCTGTCCAGGTCTTGCTCAGTCATGCCACCTGATGGAATAAAACAATTTAGATTTTAAAAGTTTTTCAAATTTCCAGTCCGAATTGGGAAGTACATCATCAGTGCTTTTTACCTGAGAATGTTCGAAACCTCTCGTGAAGATATTGCTGCGTCAAACATACAAGAGCTGCATATTCACTCTACAGTCCCGCTGTCGAAATCCCGTATGTTCTTCTTGTGAATCTCTTGCTTATATTACTCCTCTGAAAAAATACAGAGGGATGAGTTCTAAAACAGTTTTACTCTTTCACTTAAAACTCATGGCTTTAAACTGTCGAATGTCTCACCTGGTCAACACATGAACAAAGGAGCGAGCTCTTTGAGATTCCTTTACAAGCAAATCCGGTCGAATGGGATCAGTTGTACCTTGGCAATACAAACTCAAAGGATCTTGCTAGCTAATGCACCCTCCATCTAGTCTCTGGCATCATGTCAAGTGCTCAATCATTCGGTATTGTTGCAAAAACTGAGCTGATTGAGGACAAGCGAAGTAGTGGCTGTGTTTCTTAATAGCCTTGGCACGGCTTCCCTTTACTTTCTAGTAAGTGCTGGAAACGCAACGTAAGGCAATAGAAATTATGAGCTTTGAAAATTTGCGTGTTCTGATAGTTTTTCATTGACCTTGGGAACCCAAAGAAGAAAATAAATTTTTTACCCGTGTCAGTCTAAAGCCTCTCTTTATGATGAAATCATCGCCTTGCCATTATTGACAAAATTGTTCTGGAGCAAATAGCCAACGCGGAATTCAGGGTTGTAATTGTGGCAATCTTCCACCAGCAGCAGGATGCTTAAGTGGGCCTTTTTTTTGACCAACCACGGACGGTCACCGGTGTGCTCCTTGAATATTTACTCTCGGTTATCGCATACAGCCGCGCCACCTGGGACAAAAAGTTTTTATAGAAAGATAATTTTTTGTTGTGTGCATTCGTCTAGAATTTAGAAAATGAAGCAAGGGCTACAAAAATGTGATATTTACTGCTTACCTTATCAACACAAAGCTTTCCATTTATAATCTGAACGAACAGCACAACTCTTCTATTGTTGCCCAGGGTCACAGGTACACGGAGATGCGGAGGGAAAGCAAATTGGCTCACTTAAGCCCCGTCTTCTGTCCAAATTCACATTGCATTAGCCATCTGAAATCAATTATCAAAGGAGTTAAGAAGTGTGCTTTTCATCTGAAATTTTGCAATGAAAGCTACTATTTTCTATTGAATTAATAAAAATTTTATTCCTATTGATTTTCCACTGCATTGTAAACATCAAGTCACTTCTAACCTTCTCCACGTGTGCCTGAATTTCCAACCTTTAGGTCGTTGCTGTTCCAGTAATATTCAAGACCCTTGCACTTCCATTCACTTCCACCAAAAAATCCAGCTCATTCGGATTAAAATTCCTTTGCAAAATCTGTTCCAAAACCTTGCAACTAACTGAGTTTAATCCCCACACATTTATTTTTTCACTGACCGAGATTTGAGATGAAATTTGCAAGATTTAGTTGCAATGAATTAATATCTCGAACTCCTGCTTCAACTAAAAAGTCTGCTGGGAACATTTCAGCCCTCCGACAGGCTATAGAAGCCTCTGGAAGGCTTTGCAAACTTCCCAGCCGGAATGAATCCGACCCCATTGCATGCAATAGATATGGCGTGAGAGGCGAATTGTTTACAGTGCAGAAGAAGCTCCTTCTCATGCACAAGCTGAATCAAAATGAAGTGTCGGCTGTTTTTGCAAGTTAGATCAGTGTATGGCTTGTAATTTGAGACTGAGAATGCGTCCAGTCATCAGTTCTTTTGTTCATAGGGAGTCAAAGTATCTACGAATACATAGCGTGCATAAAAAGCTTCCTCTCTATGTTGTCAATCTCTATAAATTTATTACGGGCTGAAAAGCAAACTGCAGTAGGTCTATTAGTCATTCTCATTCCTCAGCAACATTTCTGGCAATATTCCCAGCGATGCTCCCGGCAATATTATCGTCCCAATCTTGCTGTTAATTTGAAACTATTGAATTCACTGTGGATCTATGGAGCTTTGAGTTGTCATTCATTGGACTAAACTTAAGCCATTTGTTAGATGATCATTTAAATGACAACTCAGCTTTGCATGGAGTCAAGGTAATAGATACCTCTTATCTCACACAGTTATATTCTGAAATTTCAGCGCTGACGAGATAAAAGAGAGATAAGCTTGTAATGAACAATTGTCAGTTTGTCACATCCACAGATAAGGACCCGGATATTGTCCCCAGCGATCACCTCCAGCAAATGCTCTCTTGACTTGCCCGTACATTGACAACAGAGCTAACAATTTAATTATTCACAATTATTATTTCATGAAGAGTGAAGACAAAGGCACCAGTCAGGCAATGGAAGATTCCCTGAATAATCCTGTCGTAAGAACTCCTTCGTAAATGTTGATTATTGCCAATTGACTTAATTTGGCCTTGGTTTTGCAGATTGTAAGGAAAATACTCCAACATTTTTCCACCACGGAGCTTCTTGAGCTCTCATTTGTAAACAAATTGTGGAACTATGAAGCTCGAAGTGAGATTAAACTCCGGGGCAATGTGATCGCAACGCTGGGGAACTATAAAAAATGTACCTGCCAAGAAGATTTTGAGGCCTTCAGAGAAGTCATTCGTCAAAGCAATGTGGTCATGTTCTCTGGAATTCACATTGATCTGCATTATTTCCATCATGACCTCCCATGTCCAACTTCAGCCACCATGGCACTTGACACCATTCGCATTCTCGACCGGCTATTGTTAAAAGACGTTTCAGTAAGACTGCATCACACATGGTGGGAATACAAGGACTGTCCAGCATTGATGCTGGCCAAAAAAACACTGCAATATTTTAGTCAGGACATCGAACAACTTTCGCTTGACGTTTGGAGTGGAAGAGAACACTTCCTTCAAACCGTTCTGAACGATTGCAAGTTTCCACGCCTCAAGGTCTTGAAACTGAAGGAGACCGGGGATGAAGGATTAGAGAGGTACATGAACTACATAAAGGAGATCGTTTCCATTGCACCTAATCTGCAAGAACTGCACTGCGAGTGGCCCATAAGTTCAATTTTGAAGGTACTACATGGGACTTCTGCAGTCCATGTTAGAGTGGTTAAATTATCGTCATCGTGGGGAAGTCGATAATATCGGATGTATCGCCAGACCAGACGTCGATAATCGCGATTATCGAAATATCGATATCAAAATTTTAAATTGTTAATTTGAGGGATTCTGTGGCTAAAATAAATAAAATAGAAAATGTAAAAAATCTGCTGAACTAAAAGTTAGTTGTCCCAAGATTAACTGTGGCTATCGTACCAATAAAATGTGGAACTTAGAATCTCACATGATCGTCCATGACAAAATAAATAAGATTCCGTGTGCAGTAAAAGGCTGTGGGTGCAAAGGAAAGAATCAACGAGGTTTAGATTTGCACGTGCGTCGTCATGCGATCATCATGAAGTGTCCGGTATCCGGATGTGGCCGGAATTTGTGTACTCCGAAAGCGCTACATAATCACATCAAAGTCCACAATCCTGTGGGCAGGGCAGGCCCTTTCAAGTGTCCTTTTTGCTTCCAGCATTAATCAACTCGGGATCGACTGAAACTGCTCATACAAAAGAGAAACCTTCTAAGTTTGGTCACTGTGAGTATGGAGCTGCAGCTCAAGGTGATATTAAGCATCACGTTTGTCGCGTACATGCAAAATTAAAGTATCCTTTTATTGTGCTTCCTTCGGATGAATATGAATGTCTTTGCTGCAAAGTCTTTCTGTCAGTTGCTGACTTTCTTGTTCATTCAATGACCCACCTGGTCCCAGTTGTGATGATACAGAGACAACTGGAATTACGGTCATCATAAGAAAGTTGTCTTTCCGATTTTGCGTTTATTTTGGCCCAATAATCAAACTAAGCTGGTTGAGTGTATTTTAATAAAAACAATTTAAAAAACGGATTGCCTTTTAGTATACTTATTGAGAGACATATGGAATTTGGATGAGCGTTGTTGAGGAGGCTAGACAAAACATTCGGCTGGCAAAGCAGTGCAGTGTAAAGCCATAATGTCCCTGCTGTACGGTAGAAGAAATGATGTGTTCAATTTAAAATCCTGACGCTTTTCCTTAAGTAAGGCCTGCAGTGAATGGCGTCTCTGCCCAGGCCCGTTTTCTACTTCATCAAATAAAACTCCGATTGTTGACATTATTGATGAGAAGAAAAGAATTTAAAGAAAACTACAAGTTAATATGATTTCAAGAAATGAGTATACTGGCAAGTGCGAACTGGAATACATTGCTGCAGCAAACAATAAGCTTAACTAAAACATTCAGGAGCCTATTACAACTGATTGCGAGCAAGAGCATAATTTTTAATGTCCAGAACTAAAACTTGAGACGTTTCAATTACAACTTTGCACTTTGTCCTATTGGCGGGCTTTAACTTTTAGTCACAAAGTTTAACATTAGAAACGTTATAAAGTCGACAGCCGGTGCCCGTTGAGTGGAACACGCAGCCACGGCCCCTTGCTGCATCATTCCACATTTTGCGTCAGTAGTGCGAACAAGTCGGACGTGTTTGTCTCATAAATCATAAAATAAACAATTCCCATGCGGTCGTAAGTTGTCCCCATCAAATTCTGAAAATATAATCTCAATTTCCCTGGAAGCTTTGGATTCACATAAGAGGAAGATCCCACATTGGCCGGCATTAACAAGTTCCAGAAATTCTGGAAAGTAGAGACTGAAATTGGTGAGGAGAAATCTTGAAAGAAAACTTGTTGGTCCGAGTTCGGCAGCGTCATGGATGACAATCAAGATCATTTCCAGGTAAAATTTCATGGAATTTTTTTTATACACGTATAAAAAAACGTGGATCGTACGTGTACGATCCATTGAATTTTGTATTTTGTAAGCACGTCAAGTAAAGCGCGAATTCCTTTGCAAATTCTTTGGTGCGATAATTACGTAATTTTCAATAATTTTTTCACAACTTTCAGATGCCATGTCCAATGATTAAACTTCAAAGTTCCGATGGCGAGATATTTGAAGTTGAGGTCAAAGTGGCCAAGTTGTCCTTGTACATCAAAAACATGATGGATGACCTCGGTGTTGAGGAGAATGAAGTCATTTCGATACCGCAGAATGCTCCAGAAATCAGTGGAGCTATTCTGAAAAAAATTATTCAGTGGGGAAACCACCATAAGGTACTCCAGCAAACTTAAATGATTTTAAATTGTAATTGACATTTGTTTTTTAAATAATTTTTTTAATTCAACTCAGGATGACCCTTCCTCAGCTGACGAAGATGACAAGCTGCTGAATCCAACGGATGATATGAGCAGTTGGGACGCCGAGTTTCTTCAAGTTGATCAATCCACTTTGTTTCAACTGACCCGAGTAAGAAATTTTAACCTGGCAAATTTATTACTATATAGCAGAAAATGAAAGACATTCAATGTCTCTATATTTCAGGCTGCGGATTATCTAATCATCGGTGGTCTTTTGGATGTCGCCTGCAAGAAAGTGGCAAAGATTATCAAGGAAATGACCCCGGAAGAGATTAATCAAACATTCCATGTTTAGAATGATTTTGGTCCAGATGAAGAGGAGCAAGTACGCAAAGAAAATGCGTGGTTTGAGGGCAATTATGTCAGAGAGAATGATCAAGAGTATTGCAGAGTTTTTGGTGAGATTCCTGCCCTTTCTGTTCAGGTAAAGCTCTTTGTAACTTTTGTAAATTGTTTAATATGGAGTCACAATTAAGATTGTACTAAACATCTTGGATTACTTCATACAGGACGAGGACAATGATAACTCTGGAGTCATTCAGGATTGCCTAAATAATCCTTTAGTAAGATATTGATTTCGAAAATAATTGTCATTGTAATTTTTTGGCCGAATCTCGAGCTTCATTTTGTAATGTTGCAGATTGTCAGGAAAATATTTACACATTTGTCCGATAGTGTGCTACTCAAGCTCTCATTTGTCAACAAAATGTGGAACTATGAGGCTCGAAGCGTGATGAAAAAGCGAGGGAACCTGTTTGCATTTATCAGGTTCACTGATGAGGAGCCTTGCCAAGAACATCTCGAAGATTTCTTGGCAGCCACGCAGCAAATGAATGTCGTCCCTTTTTCTGGAATTAACATTCAGATTCACCATAGTTATCGTCATGCATGTCTTACCGAAGTTCCGTTTCGCTTTCGTGACATCATCCTTGAAAAGCTCAAATTGAAGAAAGTCTCCATTGCAACTAATCATGAAAACGGTAACTGTCCGGGACTTCTGCTGGCGAAAAAAGCATTGCTAGACTTCAGTGAGGTACTGGAAGACATTTCAATAAAAATGGATTCCAAAGAAAAAACATTCCTTTCGGATGTTGTTCAAGAAAGCCGATTTCCTCGCTTGAAGGTCTTGAAACTGGAGGAGTTTCACCGTAATGGCGGTCAATGTTCGGCAGACATGAATACCATGAAGAAGCTGGTGTCTCATGCACCAAGATTGCAAGAAATACGGACTGCCAGACCCATGGGTTCAGTTCTCTACGCACTGGAAGGGAGCCCAGCAAAGTTTGTGTACACGCAATGTGTCTTTGCTCCCTATGAAGATGAGCAAGATTAAATGAAAGGGGGGTGGATTTTTCTGCACCGTTAAAATTGAAAAAAAATAGTACCGCATTCGAAAGACCCATAATTAGTAACAATAACTGCCTACTCACCCTCGCCGAAATTCCATGGGTTCCCTCAGAATGAACCTTGAAAGTTGGTGTTTTGATGCTACTTCCGCACATTTCCCCACCGGTGCAAAGCGTTCCCCAGTCTGGATTTAAGGTAAGGTCAGCTCTTTTGGTGGTCGGGGACGGAGCCAGATGTGTCTGAACACCGCACAAAGTGTTCCGAAGTCAAATAATGCCAATTTTGAAAGTTTTTGCAGTGATTTTTTGACACTTTTGGCAGTGATTTTTTAAAATTTGAACTTCTCGCTAGATGCCACTTTTTGCCATTCAGGCACACTCTCTGAACATTCAGCTTTTGAATGGTGTGCTCCATATGTCTCGGCGGTCATTAGTTTTCGAGATACAGTCATCCAAAGTTTTAAAAACTATCAAAAGTAGCCAGTTAAACGTTTGGTAGTTTTTAAAACTTTGGATGACTGTATCTCGAAAACTAATGACCGCCGAGACGTGTGGAGCACACCATTCAAAAGCTGAATGTTCAGAGAGTGTGCCTGAATGGCAAAAAGTGGCATCTAGCGAGAAGTTCAAATTTTAAAAAATCACTGCCAAAAGTGTCAAAAAATCACTGCAAAAACTTTCAAAATTGGCATTATTCGACTTCGGAACACTTTGTACGGTGTTCAGACACATCTGGCCCCGTTCCCGACCACCGAAAGAGCTGACCTAACCTTAAATCCAGACTGGGGAACGCTTGGCACCGGTGGGGAAATGTGCGGAGGTAGCATTAAAACACCAACTTTCAAGGTTCATTCTGGGGGAACCCATGGACTTTCGGCGAGGGTGAGTAGGCAGTTATTCTTACTAATTATGGGTCTTTCGAATGTGGTACTAATTTTTTGTAATTTTTATTGAGCCTGTAAACCGACCCCCCTTTCATTTAATCTTGCTCAGATGTTATTGAAGCAGCTATTGGTACTCTCAGAGTGGAAAAACTTTCTATGAATTACACAAACCCCCTGTTCGACTTTGAGAGATTTAGTCGAATCAATCCAGTTCTACTTCAAGATTCTTGCACTACACTTCGTCTCATGGAGATTCATGCAGTTTTGGCAGTGCCGTTGATGTGTTACGGAGTCGTATTGGAAAATGTAACGGAACTTGACATGATAATGAGCCACAGCGAACTGCAATTGAGGCAGCCACGTATTTTGAGATTTGTCAAGGACTTAAACTTCATTCATATCTTCCCCAACTTGAACAAAGTCAGGGTTTACGCTGGACCGTATACTCCATTCCGTCCTGATCATATGGATCGAATCATTGAGCAAGCCAATGCTGTCCTCACCCTGACGAATCTGACGCCGGATCGAGCAGCGAACATTGAGGAATTGGATATAGATGATTCGAATCTCTCAGACGCAAGTGCTCAATTCTTTGCGCAAATGTTTCCAAGTATCAAAAGACTTGCGGTGAGAAGGCGGGAAAAGAGAGAAATTCCGTTTGGATCGATTTGGAAACATTGGGAGGATCTGGTTGAACTTGAAGTCTCAGGGCGACTTGGACAAAACAGTGACAACTTTGATAGCGTTTTCTGCGGAATATTTCCGGAGGAAGTTGCAGAACTGCGACAGAAGGGCGACGAATATTTGAAGAAGGTCAACATCGTGCCAGTGATGCCAGCCATCACTTGTTTGAAGAGTGAGTATGGCTTTACAGTTCATGGTGGAATCAAAATTACTTAAAGTTTGAATTGTTTGCAGATCTGAAGGTCTTAACTCTGGAATATAACGAGCAAGATTCATTCGGGGATGATATATTCGTTGATAATGGCACGTTCCTGTTCTCCAAAGTGACGGCGTTGATTGCTTTCGCAAGATGTCCAGCCCTTGCTGCCAGTATCAACTTTACTTCGTTGCGAGCTCCTCCAGGTGAATTTTAAAATTGGTTACACGGATTACTGCCACTTGGTCTAACGGCTTATGCATACACTGTAATACAGCTTAAATGTTTTTAATACCTAGATATGAGCTACTTGGAACCTTATGTGTCTGTAAAGTCTGCTAAAATGTTGAAGGCAGGGAGGTCTTTCAACACATGGAAATTCTCAAGCTAGAAGTGTCTTTGAAGACTCCAGCGATCTTTACTATTTTGATCAGTAAACTCTAAAAATCATTTATGAATAAGAACATTAATTTCAGTTTCTTGAGATAAATATTTCCAAATGAATAGAAAATGAATTAAAAACAAAGATGATATGAATCAAACTCATGCCGTTTTAATATTCCATTTGCAAAGCCCGTGCGTATTTAAAACTGCTTTAAAGCTTTTGTATGTTACAGTGCTACTGGCTGAGACAATCTGAGGGGATGAAAAGCAAACTGTAGTGGGTCTATTTGTCATTGTTCATTGTCATTCCTCAGCAACATTTCTGGCAATATTCCCAGCGATGCTCGCGGCAATATAATCGTCCCAATCTTGCTGTTAATTTGAAACTATTGAATTCACTGGGGATCTATAAGACCTTCAGTTGTCATTCATTGGACTAAACTTAAGCCATTTGTTAGATGAATCATTTAAATGACAACTTAGCTTTGCATGGAGTCAACGTAATGGATATCTCATATCTCACACAGTTATAATCTGAAATTTCAGCGCTGACGAGATTAAAGAGAGATAAGCTTGTAATGAATAATTGTCAGTTTGTTACAGCCACAGATAAGGACTCGGATATTGTCCCCCGCGATCACCTCCAGCAAATTCTCTCTTGATTTTCCAGTACATTTACAACAGAGCCAACAATTTAGTTATTCAAAAATTATTATTTCATGGAGAGTGAAGACAAAGCGACCAGTCAGGCCATGGCAGATGCCCTGAATAATCCTGTCGTAAGTAACAATTCGTCAATTATATTTATTGTTGATTATTGCCAATTATATCAATTTGACCTTGGTTTTGCAGATTGTTAGGAAAATACTGCAGCATTTTTCCACCGCGGAGCTTCTTCAGCTCTCATTTGTAAACAAATTGTGGAACTATGAAGCTCGAAGTGAGATTAAACTCCGGGGCAATGTGATCGCAACG
>JAQIWI010000642.1:0-25654 GCA_034698825.1 Deuterosminthurus bicinctus | reverse complement strand
ATACATATTGACTAACACCAGTGGGCTGCCCGCGGGCAGCCCGCGGGCCGTCACGGGCGGGCTGAAGAAAGTAACGGGCGCCTGCGGGCGCCCGTCAAAGCGAAAACAATTTACGGGTCGGGCAGTGGCGGGCATTTTTTTAAAAAAAAATCAACGGGCTGAACGGGCTGCCCGTAAGCTCACGGGCCCCGTCTCTGATGACAATCCTTGTCTTTGTCTCTCTTTCGGGGTCGTTCATGTCCTGCCGGATGTAAGTATCGGGAACGTTAGCAAGTAAAACTTTTTCCATGCTACCATGCTGTATTTATTTACCGAAAATAATAATCTTATCAATCACCAATGCTTGAGTGGTGCGTTCTAAATGGCTTGAAAATGTGGGAATGAAATGCAGATGATTCAATTATTATTATACTTAGGACCTGTGAAGGCTCATTGGGATCTTTGGAGATTCAAAAGAATTCTAAAATGTTGGTGCTGCTGCACATGAATTCTTCAGTCGATGCAGGTTCAAACTTGCAAGTTACATGGAAACCTGACCGCGATCTTATCAAGAGAAATGTCCAAGGAATTCTTGTTGGAACAGACGAAGGGCTAATTGTTGTGACTCCAAACCCATTGCGTAAATTTTGGATTCCTTCAAAAAAAATCCATGGACTGGCATTCGACTGGAATACAAACAAAGTGTATTGGTCAGCAATTGAGTTTGGGATAATGCGGGCTAATGTGGACGGAAGTGGCTTCAAACAGCTCCTTTCGGGTACTAAATTAGTGCTTTTGCTTTTTATCAGTTCTTAGCTTGTTATGCGTTGTCACTATTAATGGCGTATAATAATTTGCATTCAATACAGATGTAGGGGTGATTGGATTGGGAATTGAGCCTATCACAGGGAACTTGTACTACAACAGCTACTTCAGAAATTCTCTCAGAGTGTGCAATAATGACGCCGAAAAATGTGCTACTATTGCTAGCAATAGCAATGTGGGAACCATTTATGATATTGCATTTCATCCGTCAAGGGGGTACGTTGCAAATCTGACAGTGAGGGGTAGAACTTCATTCGAGTCTTTCTATTTCAGGTTTCTCTTCTGGTCTACGTCCACTGGAATTGGTAAAATATTTCGTGCGAATTTGGATGGCACTAATACGACAGAATTATTACAGCAACGATGGTATGGAATTAGTGTGGACGAGTGGGGAAACCGACTGTATGTAGCCACTGAAGATAGCACGGCCGGATTAATAAGCTGCGATCGAGATGGACATGATGTAAGAAAAATACAGTACACTTCCAGTACTCCTAGTGACGTCCAAATCGATGGCGACAAAGTTTACTACAGCGACTCTATTGGAAGAAGCCTCTATGTAAAACAAGGGACAGGCTCAACTTTAATTGCCAATTTTACCCAAGAACCCGGGCACATTGCCTTATTTGGCGAGTAGTTGTCACGCCCGAAGTCAAATCCTTGTGAGAATACTAAATGTGCACATTTATGTGTGCTGATCACCGCGTCGTCATATCGCTGCCTCTGCCCGGATGGCATGAAATTGCATGAGGATGGGTTATCTTGTGGCATTTAATTAATAGTTAAAAATTGCTCACTTATATCATTGCATACAAATATTGCCGATAACACATTTTATATGATGTATTATCTGATGCCAATATGACCAACGCATGTAGCGTCCTGAATTTTCAATAAAGTTATTTTTTTTCTAACGACTGGAATTTTTTCGCAAAGCTAGAGTCAAAGAAAATATGTAATATAAGCCACATGCGGAGGTAAATGCAAATTTGGCGTCGACAAGACTTCGGTGCGCTCGGATTCTTTGACTTTAGAATTTTTTTCTCAAGGGGGGTCAACTAACTTATGGTGCATTCGCATTGCAGAGGAGATGTGCTACTCAAGTGCGAGAGTGAGTTTGCGGTCAGACAAGGCTAGCAGTTGAAATTAGCTACACCCAACAACACTGTGATTTGAAGGAAGTTTTTATTCCAGATCGACTGACGAGGAGCATGACTGAATGAGATGTGCTGTGAATATCTCTTATGATGGTCTGAATCTTTTTCTCCTTTAGTTGCTTTGCAGTTAGGAGGTTAGGATGCTCTGTGTGCCACCACACACCCCTTGTCAACACAGCTTACCGCTTTAGCACCCATAAGACTTTATGCACGCTGAGTTAAGCAAACAGTAAGCTGATCCATGTATGGAGGCTGGATTTGATCGGCTTCAAGTTGCTGCATTGAATACTCACATGTAAAAGAGCCGGTAAGCTTGATTCTAACTAAATGAAAAATCGCTCCATGACTTGGCTTTCAAATACGAACGGCATTCAGTCCGACTTGGAATTAATATCTGTCCTTAAAATAAATTATTTTGATCAGGTGGATTGGAAAAATCTATCAATTATCAATAAGAAAAACATTCAATTTGACTCAATTGTATTAAGTGACGTTTTTCTAGGTAAATTCACAACTCACATCGTTTCATCATCACTGGATTTATACGACACAGTATGCTATTAATGGACTTCTCCTCATCTCATCATGTCAATGAAGTTCACTCAACCCGTAGAAAATGAATCCTGATTGTTTTAAGCTTAAATTAGAGCTTGCAGAGGTCATTTTACGCGTGAAAGGGAAAAAACAAAGCCGCAAACTCAAAAGTTTCCTCATTCTAGTTCATTGGTACAATCTAAAATACCTTGTTTTTTTACCCAGTCAGGTCTGGCTAGTGACGTGAGCGAAAATGTTGGCAAAGCGATGATTAGGTAAAGAAAACACTCACAAGTATGCAAATGATCCGTTCCCTTCTGGATCCAAATTGAGCTGAATAGTGTGATGAAAGTTTTGCAGTACGTTTCCAGAAAACAACATGTGAGTGTGCCAATAAATTGATGTCTCACAAGATTGACATCTTCACTTTTTCACCTCCCCAGAACGATTGGCACGTTATTTTGTAAGCCCATAAAATTTTTAAGACATTTTCTTTCAGCTGTGGATCCACGCCACCTTGAGAAAACTTAACATGCAAGCTAGTCTCCTTCTGCCCAATTTCCAATAAAGCCAACAGTTAAAGAATTTCTCTAAACTCCCTGGGTTACTATGGATCTCTTCGAACGGAGAATGCTCCTTGTAATGCTGCACCAATCTTGTAACACAAATGTAATTGCAACAGAACTTACACTAATACCAGCATTTATTTGTACCAGGTTTATGACTAATTTATAATAAAATAATTTTTCAAGCCTAAGCAAAAGAAAACGCATCTCTTGATAGAATTGTTCAGACAGCTGCAACCAACTAGCATACGTCGTCTGGACAAGTGGAAGCAACTAGGAGGCATCACCTGGATAACTGGAAGCAACTAGGAGACATTACCTAGATACCTGGAAGCAACTAGGAGACATCACCTGGATAACTGCAAGCGAGTTCACTGGGCAGCTGTAAGCAGTTAATGGGTAGCTTGTTAACCATTGGAAGAATGCTGCTGATATTTTTTGGTAAACTGTATATTTTGTGGAAAATAAATGTTGCTAACTGGAGCCATACTGGATAACTTAAGAGAATGGTGCAGGAGGTGACTGTACAATTGGGAGCTTTACTGAGGATCTTGCTTGCCAAATAAAACATGTCACATGCAGAATTTAATGTCCTAAAAACACTGTAAAATGTATGCACATTGGAGCTCATTTGAGCAATTGTGAAGTCTGCTACAGTACCTTACCAAAACTATTAGCACCCTATACTATAAAATATTTTTTAGGCTCTAGTTTCCACAAATTAGCAACTAGAAATACGAAACTAACTGGAAAGTTAGAGCAACTACCCTTGTGTGTGCCTGCAAAGTTTGATGTGAATCGGTGTATCCTGTCTCATTCATTGCGGGTTTGACCTCGAAGATGCCAAAACCCAGCGTTCCAAAAGTATTAGCACCTTTGGGTTTTTGTCTGTAATTGTGCCACTAATGGCGATGGATTGCAACGAAAAGTGTTTAAAAGTGCTCTCGTGATCCCTTGGGATCTTTATTGGCAGTCACCGGTAGATTTGGTTTTGAAATGAAAAAGCTATAAAGAAAATAAGTTTACATTTACTAGCATGTGAATCGCTGAGACTCCGCGGAAAAGTCCAGGGCATGTGACGACCTGCAACATTTCCATTTATATTAAGGTCATATCATACACGTAAAAACATGGGGAATGCAATGAGCGAAGTCTCATTTAACGGAAGTTGGAACTAGGGAAGCTGTGAGTAGTGCCAGGTTGTTGTTTTCACGATGCTTATGTATATTATGTTTTAAGCATAGGCCACATTTGCTTCTATATTCGTCTATTTGATTGCGATGTCCATTGCTTCCCTAGTTCCAACTTCCGTTAAATGAGACTTCGCTCATTGCATTCCCCATGTTTTTACGTGTATGACATGACCTTAATATAAATGGAAATGTTGCAGGTCGTCACATGACCTGGACTTTTCCGTGGAGTCTCAGCGATTCACATGCTAGTAAATGTAAACTTATTTTCTTTATAGCTTTTTCCTTTCAAAACCAAATCTACCGGTGACTGCCAATAAAGATCCCAAGGGATCACGAGAGCACTTTTAAACACTTTTCGTTGCAATCCATCGCCATTAGTGGCACAATTACAGACAAAAACCGAAAGGTGCTAATACTTTTGGAACGCTGGATTTTGGCATCTTCGAGGTCAAACCCGCACTGAATGAGACAGGATACACCGATTCACCTCAAACTTTGCAGGCACAAACTAGGGTAGTTGCTCTAACTTTCCAGTTCGTTTCGTATTTCTAGTTGCTAATTTGTGGAAACTAGAGCCTAACAAATATTTTATAGCATAGGGTGCTAATAGTTTTGGTAAGGTACTGTACATGCTTTCAGTACTCCAAGGCTTCAGAGTTAACTCCGTCAACCACATTATCGAGCCTACTTGAATCAATCGCCACTTGATTAAGCTCTCAATTTTATACTAATAATACTCTTCTCAACTTTATGCTAATAATAGTATTCTAAGCTTCTTCTGTCATGCTGCAGAGGATGATAGAATTGTGAGTTGGTAGTCGGTGGATAGCCCGAGCATGAGTTAACACTCATAAACTAGATCCTGTGTGCACCACCCAAATTATTCCCTAAATCACGGCTTTATTAACCATCCTCTACCGTCCATTCTAGCATTACAACACCTGAATTGCTAGTCTTAACCATCTCATCGTATTGTACACAACTTCGCATCTGTGCAACATCGTGCCTCATTCGTATGCCAAGTGCGTGATGACATAAAAACCTGTGTCTGTCTTCGAGGCACTGGAGAATGGAGAAACTCGCACTGAAACCAGTGGTCACTTCTAGTTAGGTAGTTAGGCATTAAAGTTCTGTGTATTCCATTATATAGTCCAGGATTTCCACCAGCAATTTTTTTGCTCTCCATAATGTCAAAGTCAGAGGAAACTTGTACGAGAATAGAGCTCATAGTACTCAGAGTAATAAGGGAGCAGTGCAGTGTAGACAGTTGTCTGTGACTGAGAGAGTGAGAGACTAAGTTTAGTTCATTCATTCAATTCATCATCTGCAGCTATCTCCTCCAAGCTTGAATCAGGCACATCCATTAGAAGAGTACTCACGCGATCGTTATTATTTACACACAACAACACTAAGAATTGGCTGAGGTTTTCTCCTAACAAAAACACTGGACTGCTTCACAAGTGTTCGGGCATACATTTGATCATTCACGCACCACAGATGATAATTAACTTCGTCATCAATACTCACACAAGTTCAAACAAAGTGTATTGGACAGAGAACGGTGTTGGGATAATGCGAGCCAATGTGGACGGCTGTGGTTTAAAACAGTCCCTTTTAGGTAAAATAAGTTTTGAGCTGTTTTCTTGTTAGTCACTTTGAATGACGTGGAATGCTTTGCATTTATTGCAGATGAATACGTGCTTGGATTGGGGATTGAGCCTATCACAGGGAATATGTACTACGGCTACGGGAGCAGGACAGGAAGTTCTCTCAGAGTGTGCAATAATGATGCCGAAAAATGTTGTACTATTGCTAGCAACGTGGAAAACATTAATGATATTGAATTTCTTTCGTCAAGGGGGTACGTTACAAATCTGATTTTGAGAGGTTGTAACTTCATTTCGGCACTTTCTTATCCAGGTTTCTCTTCTGGTCCATTGGAGGTGGTAAAATAATTCGAGCGAATTTTGATGGCACAAAGACGACAGCAGAAATAAAGCTATAATTGTGTGGAATCGGATTGGATGAGTGGGGGAGTCGATTGTATGTAGGCACTTACAGTATCACGGCCGGATTAATAGGCTCCGATCAAGAGGGCAATGAGTTTAAAAAAGCACAGTTCATTTCCAATGCTCCGAATGACGTCCAATTTGACGGCGACAAAGTTTTCTTCAACGACTACAACGAAAAAAGCCTTCATGTCAAAGAAGGGATAGGCTCAGCTTTAATTGCCAGTTTCACCGACGTTACCCGACACATCGCCTTATTTGGCGAGCGACTGTCACGCCCGAGGTCAATGCCTTGTGAAACTATTAAATGTGAACATTTATGTATGCTCGAAGGTAGAATAATGTAGTATTTGCCATACGCTGGGTTGAATGTGAACATGGAGTTACATCAGACGTAAGTGCGCCCGGATTCTTTGACTTTATATTCTCAAGTGAGGTCAATTATTGGCAGATTTACATGCAGGAGATGTGCCAGTGTAAGTACAAGAGTGAGTTTGTGGTCAGACAGGACTAACAGCTAGCATTAGCTCCACACAACAACACTGTGATTTGAATGAGGTTTTTATTCCAGCTCACTCGACTGACGAGGAGCTTGACTGAATGAGATGTGCTGTGAATGTCTCTCATGATGGCATGAATCTTTTACTTCCTCACTTGCTTTGCAGTTGAGATGCTTCAAGCTTGTGTGCAACACTCCATGCCAACACATAGTACGGCCTAGCACACTCATTTAAGACCTCCTCCACACTGTGTAATCTAACAGCAAGCTGATTAATGTATGGAGGTTGAATTTGATTGGCTTTAAGTAACAGCTTTGAATACTCACATGCAGACTTAGCCGGTGATTTTGATTCAGTCTACTGACTTAAAAATTGACTTGCTCCACAAATTGGCTTTAAAATAAGAACGGCATTCAGTACGACTTGGAATATGTCCGTCCTGAAAATTAATTATTTTGATCAGGTGATTGGAAGCACTAAATAACTTTTTCACTTTAGCTTTAAGTGAGTAACGCTATTTAGGCAAACAAAGAGCTCACTTCAGTACACACTAACATGAATATACGGCACAAAAAGTTGGAAATGGCTAATCGACATCTCGCCCTGCCATTTAAGGTAGTAATGAAATATCAGGAAAATAATTAATTGTTTTAAGCTTACGCCAGAACTTCCAGAGCTCATTTTTCAAGAATGAAACTAAATAGAATAAGACCCTTGGAAAGTGTGACTGGACTTGCGACATCATTGTCATTTCCGATACCGCTGGCATGTGAGAAATTTATTGGTCTCACAGTCGTTCTGTATCCACTTCGTCCACAACAAGGATCTTGGTAGTTTGTATCTCAAAGCTCTTCTGATAATACGTTTGCATTTCGCTGGCTTCGAATTGACGATATTGTGCCCTTCAACACTAACAGTTATTATTAATTCTGTAGAAATGGAGACCTTACCTGGCATGAATTCGGATGGGTGGCCAGTTATTGAATCATCTAAGACAAGCTGATAAATAAAAGCCGTACAAATGGCGCCGGATGTTGTGGAGGAAATGATATTATAATTATTTAAAGGCAATAATTATCGATGCTGCTGCTATTGAATTGAAATTAGTTTGTCTCTTAGTAATAGATTGTGTGTTGGTCTATCAGTTGACTCATACTGAAATGATTCTTGACTCTTTTAGCACCGTGATTAAATAGAAGCAAAGTCCAGAGGACGCTGAATCCGGCCCACCTGAACAGTACCTCACTGTACTCATACTGCTAAGACATCAGGCTTATCGTGGAATCCTAACAAACCATGAGTTGCTTCCAGAGTAAGATTAGCAAAAAAATTACGTTGCTCAGGCTTAACTAATTTAGTAAGAAGTTGGTATCATTATAACGCCTGAGCCAGTGAATATCTTAACAAACCTGTTTATATTATTCTAATCCTAATTACCCTGTGTACAGCTGTGGCGCTAAGGGACCACCTCGCATTATGCTGAGATTTCGGGGATGACGATCTCAAGATGTAAGACCGGAGTCTCCGAGAGATTTTGGGGATGAGAATAAAGGTACACAAGGCATGATAAAGTAAAGAGAGATTCACCGGGGTAACTTGAGCACTGTAAGCTTGTAGAGTTGAGAGTACTTTATTAGAAGAAAGTAGACCATGAGACGGTCGCTTCTTGAAGGAGACCGAAGAGTCATGAAAAACTTGAAGAGGACTTAGAGCTAGAGGTAAGGTTTTAGACGAGGGGGACTTAGTTCTAGGGGCTGAGATACTTATGGCCGAGGGACTTAGCTAGAGATATTATTGGACGCTTGACCAAGGATCATATAGTATGACTATTTCAGGGCGCATGACATGCCACACAGCCAATTTTGTTAAGACGATCACCGATCTTTCTTTTAGCAAATCAATTCATGTGAATAAATACCTTTTTGGTCCTACTAGCTCCTCTCTATTTTAACCTCTGGCATCATTTCCTTCTAAGCCAAATCATTGTCAGTCCAGCCACAAGAATCACTGGACCATTTGCTAATCAAGTTGAGCTTTGAGCTTTTCAGTGAATGCATTTATGATATCAGAGTATCTTTTCCAGGTAAAAGTTTGAAGCCGTCACTAGAGCTGGATCCCGACGCGTGCCTCTGTCCCGTACCTGTGCAATCACGGCCATCAGATCCACCATGTGCAGAAGTTTGAACCCACATAGAATATTTAGCTGCTCCATCAGGCGATAAAGAGGCACGACTTGATGCTGAAGAAGGTGATCCGTGATTCAAAAAAGAATGTGCTTGAGATTGTGCTCGTCGTCTGTTCTTTTCAAGGTCTCTCAAGTACTCTTCGTGCAGCTCACTTCCACCTTCTTGTATACGTGGAGCTTGAGTTGTAGTACTTGACCACTGACGTACTTTACTAGGATCTTTGGGTGTCGTGATGGCTGTATGTTGAGGTTCTTCAGTTGCTGCCGGAATTGGACGCTCCCGTTCTCCTCCATCTGACTGAACAATTATTCTTCTAGTACCTAGGATGACACCATCCGGTCCGACCTCAATTTCAATTGTCTCCTTATGCAAAGTCTTCCGGTTATTGCCTTCACCAATAGTTGCCACACTTGTAATGGTGAGGTGATAGCTTTCTTCACCTGCACCAAAGTCAAAGTTTGCTTGAACAAGAAAATACACAAGCAGTTATTGATGATATGACATGAAACGTACTAGGAATCTGTTGACCGGAATAACTGTTCCAATCCTGGGCTGAAAGGAATGCATTTTGGATTCCGACGGAGCTTGGGCCTCGGAAATGTAGCCAAAACTGATCCCACCAAGCGGCAGTGAATCTTTTATTGGAGGGAGGACCGTTGAATTCCGGTGCGTTCCTGGATTTCGCATCATGTCCAGCCTGTCGGGCATGACAATGCAAATTTACAATTAAAACGAAATAGAGCAGGTTGAACAGCTTCATCTTGACTTTTTTTACTTGTGATTGCGAATATTTTGCACAGAATCGAGCTACTTTAGCTTTATATCCGTTCAGATCGTTACATGCTCCCCACTTGTCAAGCTTTGTATGTCACAAGTGGAAAATTTAATTAAGATGGCTTTGGGTCAAAAGATCAGTGGGAGATTCACTTTTTAGTTTCTGATGGATTGGTTGAGAGTTCATCTGAAGCGAAAAATTAAATGTATTTGCATGACTAAGAAATGCAATGATGATTTGACAACGCGAGGGCAAAAAAGGTCAGAGATTTTATTCGTAGAAAAACTTTGTGCAACGTGTTCAGACCATTCCCGCACACTTGTACACACACTATTTTATCGAATTCCCAGTAATACTCCTGACCTCAAGCTACGACAATCTAATAATTTGTCTTGCATGCGTTTTTGTGTCTAATGATGCAAGTATTTAAGCCATCACCCTCTGAGAGAACCTAGTTTCTTTTTGGATGCCGTTTACCTTACAGCAAAATGTCACTGAAGTCCGTACTCACTACAATTTTACTTGGCTTCCTTGGTCTTGAGTTTTGCCATCTACAAACCATTCCAATCAATAATGACACCCTTGCGTCTGTCTTTCAAGATTTTTCCAAGAAAGCCGTGGCTGAAATGCTTGTTCACAGACGCTACCTGGAGGAAGTTGAAGAGACCCTCGGGTCTTTGATGGGGCAGCTAAAAAATGGAACAAATCCAATGGAAAGGAACAAAGAGAATATTCGGGTCATTGCAAGGGCCATGCAATCCTTGGGATCAGCAGTTGAATCCAACGAAAGGAGTGTGGCAGAGGCACGCAGGACTACAAGTGAGTTAACTATTGTGCCAAAATATACAATTTTGGATTTTTATTGTTCCGTGTTTATTGAACATTGGGGCTTCGCTTGTAGACCAATGTGGAGGCTTCATTCCATTCGAGGGTGAGCAGGAACTACTGTACGAGATTCCTCCCGGTATCCCATTCGTTAACTGCATTTGGGTTCTATGGCCAAAAAGAGGGGGACCAATTCGTCTTAAAAATGAGCCCAATAGCCACGCAGAGTTTGACAGCTCGTTCCATTTAATTGCAGCTCAGAGTTTTAGCAAGGGCGGGTGGAATCAGACACTTTTGTGCGTGCATCGTTCCACTGTTTATCTATCTTGTTCTGCGACCAACAAAATTGTAATTAATATTTTGTTTATTTTAGACCTTCCGGCAATGAGACCATGCTCGGAGTCAACGAATCTCCTTACACGTTTGCGGTTATTTTCTTTAAAGCAAAAGTGACAAAGCTTGGACAAGGAATTCACCTTAAATTTGAGGATACGGGCGCAAACAAATTTATGCCATTTGGTGTGCCGAATTTTAAGCGTTTGTCACTTATGAAGAGCAATGGGACGTTGAAGTATCCTTCTGGGTTGTCGTATGAAAATAATGAGAGAGTATTTGCCGTTGGTCAAGTGCGTGAAAGGCATTCAATGACCATTAAATTCGACAGAGTGAACACAGAAGCTCAATATGACTGGTTTAGGGTGATGTGGCTGGGTTCCTCCTTAAATTCATATCAGTAAGTGACTTTGATTATTTGACTGCATATGCGTTTGCTGTGAAATGAATTGTTTTGGTTTTTCAGTTATACTGGTACATCAACCTCCGGTACACCAGTGATACCTGGAGGCTGCAGCTATATCTTTCTGTTTGTTTCAGATTTATCAAGTACTGGTAATGGCATCCAAATGTCTTACAATATAACTGAAAGTGATTTTTTGTGACAAAGTCAGCAATAAAAATAACGATACAATAAGTTGAACTATTTCCTCGCATGATAACCTTAACTGTCTAACTGCAACTTGATTGAGAGTTCAAGTATCAATAAAAAAGTGAGTCAGCAAGGTCAACTTTCATTAGTTACTATTGTTCAAAATAAAACAAAACTGCCATTCAGACGGGAAGAGAATTTCAGCATGAGTTTCATGAGCTTGACCTTCAAGGCATCATTGTTCTGGTCGCAGTTTGTACCACCGACAACTTTTATTACGTAATAACGACCTTCACATTGCAACCGTCTGTCAATGCAAAAAATAAGCGACCAGGTCCCAGTTGGATTTAATTCCAAGCCAGCTGAGATTTCTTGGAAAGTTGTTATGAATAAATATAACTATAACACTTGGAGTTGCTTACACATGCCAATGCAATCTCCTGACCTTTAGCCATAGTCCATGACTTATCCAACCAAGTGGTCATTCATTTTTAGCTTTCTGTCTAAAGTATATAAGCCAACGATTTACAGATGAAGCACACTAGTGACTTTAAGGACGCCCAATAACTACATCGAATCAAAATGTATCACAACTCAGAAATTACAGCACTGTTTTTGGCCTTTATATGTCTTCATTTTTGCCCTCTGAAGGCTAATAACACCTCGCAGGAAAAAGGCATGACCTTTGAAAGCTTTTCAAAGAAAGCCATAGCTGAGATGTTAGCACAGAGACGCTACCTACAGCAAGTTGACCAGACCCTCGGACCCTTGATGGAGCAGCTTAAAAACGGTACCAACCCAATGGAAACCAACAAAGCTAATATCCAGGTGTTAGCGAGGGCTATGCAATCCTTGGGATCAGAGATAGAAGCCATAGAATCCAGAAAAGCAGTCAACTCAGATAAAGTTACAAGTGAGTTAGCACCTTGAACTTATATAATTTCATTCGATTCATTTTATGCTAGTTTATTTAATATCATTTAATGACGACTGCTTTCAGGCCAGTGTGGAGGCTTCGTTCCGTTGGATGGGGAGGACACACAGGAAATCATCTACCGAATTCCTCCTGGCATTCCATCTGCTAATTGCATTTGGGTTCTTTGGCCACAGAACGCCGGGCAAATTCGCATAAAAAACGAGCTCAGTAGTAATGTGCAATTTGATAGTTCCTTTTCATTGAGCGTTGCTCATAACTTCAGCAAAACAGGATGGCAAAAAACACTTTTGTGAGTTCTTCACATACATTTTGGCTAATTTTTACGAGTTTAAAGCAATGTTGATAATTTGATGTGCATCTCAGGCCAGTCGGCAGTGAGACCCTCTTGGGGAAAAATGGATCACAGTTTACATTTGCCCTTCTTTTCTTCCAAGCTAAAGTGACTAAGCTTGGACAAGGAGTTCACTTCAAGTTACGAGAATCTGCGGGTGTAGAAAACATGACAAGTTTCACTCCCAACTTTAGGCTGCTCTCACCGAGTAAGAGTAACGGGACGCTGAGATATCCCTCTGGGTCGTCTTATAAAAACAATGAGAGGGTCTTTGCAATCGGCCAGGTACCTGAAGGAAGATCGCTTAAGATGAAGGTTGACAGTGTGAACACAGAGAGGGATTTCGATTGGTTTAGAATCATGTGGCAGGATACTACACTCTTGTCAAACAAGTATGTGGCTAACTTATTATTGTTTATTACACTGCACTGGATGTCATTATTGTTTGTTCATACACTATTTAATTTCTAGACATACCGGCTTAGTGGCTTCCAGTACACCAACGGTGATCCCTGGCGGCTGCAGCTACATAATTATTTTTGTGTCGGATAGCTCAACGGTTGGTAAAGGCATCCATTTGTCGTACAGTTTAAGTGAAAGTGAGGTCCTATGATTTCATCTGCTGTTGTCATTAAAATTAATGAAGGCTTAAAATGCCAATAAAATCTCGTCGCTATTTAAGTTAAAGAGAGACACCCTGATCAAATGATATCTTATTTGATTCTTTAACTAAGTATAAGAGCACTTAAGTCGGACCTCTGCAAGCTTGAATTTCATACGGTCCGTTGCCTTGAACGCCAGCTAGACGTTGTAGTTTTGCATGTGATATTCGGCTGACAAGTTTAGCTCTGTTTCGTTGAAAGCATCAATGGAAGGCTGGACATATTTTCTCTCTAGTTGTGCATATAAGAGTCTCGTCGAAGCTTTGAATGAAAAGATTTTCAGTTTATTGCAACATTTTTCTGCATGAATTGACGCTTCATGGCCACGACACGTCAAATTACCAATGACTGGACCAACTTTGCTGTGTTGTAATCTACGAAGAAGTCAACTCTACAAGTTGCATATTCTAAAAATCTTATCAAGTTGGTAAGTAACCTTCTGGCCTTCTGGAACTCAATGTTGATGTTCTCAGTCACTAAAGTCTTTTGCTTATCTCCCTGGCCAACCGTTGCTACACTTTCGATGGTCACGTTCCAGCTTTTGTCCCCGTCATCTGCAGCCAGAGAAAGTTCGGATATAAAAAAAAAACAGAATGCAGTTTATTTACAACATTGAGTAGCGACGTACCAATATTTTGTTGTCTGGAACCCTGACGAGTTTGACTACTCCAAATGGGTGGTGGAATTATTGGCCTATCGATATTAAAGGCACTTGGGACTTGGAAATTGCTCCAAAACTGGTTCCACCATGCCATGGGACATTAGCTTGATAGTAGTTATTGTTGAAGCTACTGGACATGCTAGTAAAATCTTTTGTTGGTGTGGATTCATTAAAGGGCCATACATTACGGGCTTGGCAATGCCAGGCTAAAGTAAAAAAATAAAAGGAACATGATAAAGAGCTTCATCTTGATGTATTGAATTGTCCATGAGAATACTTGAGTGAACTAATTGGATCTTCATACTTGTGCAACGGTTTGTCAGGAGTGCGTGCATGCACTTCGATTTCCGTGCCGACTCTTTATGTTATCTCTTAGGGTGAAAGATAAGCTTTGAATTACTAAAGTACAATCTCAGGGCTCCTTCAATATTATGAATCAAGCGTGTTGATGACATTACGAATTTATTTATCTCGAATGTTAAATGATGAGGGGGAATTCAAATAAAATGACAATTTGACATTTAGGACCATTGAGGATCTTCCAAGAAAAATGTTTGCAAAACTGCTTGGGTTGCAAACAGATAAAACACTTGGATTCCAAGAACCTGCAGACGATTTATGTTTTACCAGAAGTGATTGACAGTGTCATGGAGCGTATATGCAGTACAAGTGCACAGCAAAAACGGTTGATTATTCTCAAATCCAATACTGATTACTAGTTATAGCATCTAGGACTTCTACAATATAGATGATAATAATATTTTGTCATTGAGCTAGAAATAACGTATGATGGATAAGAATGCAATCAAATGAATCTCGTTGGACATCCTGGAATCATTTATAATAATGGAATCGTGTTAATCAAGTAAAGAATCAACTAAACTGAAAGCCAATGATTGACTTCTGCATAATTTCTGCACCCGTTCAGTTCTTGGACGTTTACATCCCAGATCTTGACCCACACTAAGGTCTAAATTCAGCGTATTGTAGTACTGAGCTAAGCAAGTTTTCATATGCAGTATAAAAAATAATTTCGGCAGTAATTCAAGTTGTCTCAACGGTGGCTGCTCTCCTTCTGAAGGGAACTCCACACAGGCCCCTTAAGGAAACCTCGCATTACTGTCAATGTGGCAGTGCAAATGACCGAGTACATTAGCATCAGCATTTAAATTACTCAGTCATTAACATCGACTTTCATACCACAAACTACAGAACTCAGAGCTGTAAGCGTGATGCTGAATTCGGGGATGAATCTCAGGATGTAGCACTTATGACAATAAGTTTATGTAGATAGAAATTGGATTTACACGAGCCAATAACACACGTCTTTATTACATGGCTTCCTCCAGCAAACACATGTACATACAATGTAAATTCCTCTTACAGAGTCGATCCCCCTGTAGAGTTTTTGGGCACCAACACAATCTGCTCTGCAGGCGGCACAAGAAGCTCGGATACCTCCGGCAATTCTGTTAATAAAACATTTTTTTTTATTTATTTCATTCATTCAAGTGGTTTAAAAGCTAGTCTGGTCTTACTTAAACTCATTGTAAAAGTATTTGCGTAGGAAAACTCCATTGATTTACTAGCTCCACTATTTAGGACCTTAGAGCCAACGGAACCAGCTTGGGTGAGAGAAATAACTAGTTTGTCTTTGGTCAAACACAAAGTAGCCGATACTCCAACAGTTGATCCGCTTCTTTTTGCAGTGGATGCAGTTGCTTTACTACCAGCCGAGCAGTCTACTGTTAGATGAGAAAATCTCATTGTTGATCATACGGCATAGCTTAAAAATTACTATATGTTTGCTAAAATGTTTTACCACTATCATTGTTACTGCTGCTAACATCCACGACACTGCCATTGTTTCCTTGGAAAATTCCCCAACCAGCCAATGATCCAACTCCAGAATTAACATTTGAAACTAAAGGAGCGCTAGTAGTGGATCGTTCTCTTACTTCCGATGAGCCAAAAACACATGTGTCAAAATGCAAATTATTTACACGGATATTTATTTTTTATCCGAAAAGTTTTTGGTGCATACCGGGGCTCTGTGCATTCGGCTTCGAAGTTGATGATACGTGAACTGATTCAGTACGAGGTAAATTCATCCAAGCCGCAAACGGGTTTTCTCGGGCTCCCATGTGGTCAATGGGTCGTTGTGTTGTCATAAATTCATCTAGTTGTCATCATTTGGAAAAAAAACTTCTAACTAGTTTCTTATACATTCGACGGATTTGGGTATTTTTTTCAAATTAAATATTACAAGTTTAAGAGGAAAATTACTTGCTGAAGTTTTGGCAGGACTATTTGATAGGAAGTAGGAAACCGAAGGAAGAGCCTTCTCACTGTGTTCAAAGTTTGAAGCTCGTCCAACTCTCAAGTCGTTCAGCGTATCAAGTATATCATAATCAACTTCAAAGGGAAAAGGTGAGAGAACTAGTGGAGCCAAAATGAATATTTTGTAGCAGAAGAAAACAAATTGGTGTTAATTAAAATGTTAGCTTAGACGCTTGCTCTTTAAAATCTCCGTAACAAATTAAAAGTCTCACCTTCTGCTGAATTGCACTGGCATGCCAGGATGACGACTAACATTAATTTGTTCTCCATATCTGTTCTACTGTCTGTTGACTATTGAGATGGGAGTAAGACAGCCCTCTAATGTCACAGGCTTACTTGAAGTAAAATAATTGGATTCAATGAATTATGTTCCCTGGTAGATATCTACAAGTTAACACGTGATAGCTGAAGTTCACGCCATGGTTGGCGGGTCAGATGTCAAGTAAAGAAATTAAAGTGGTATGAAATATGCTGACTGGTCTCTCGAGCTACCGCAGTACCGAGAATTCCGCTGAGGTCAAACTGAAATTGAGACGATTAAACGTGGAAAAAGTCTGTACTTTGTGTGTACTTTTACAGTCTGTAAGGGCAGCGGTGTCACTGCACATGAGGCCAAGAATGAAGATTATTATGAGAGTTGTATTGGTCAGTTGTAATGTTCAATGAGCCCTAGAAATACAATGAGCCGTGGTCATCGTCTGTACAGTCCTTTTATTATTTAAAGCACTTAGTCTTTTGAAGCAATATTATCTAGATCCGATTACATTGAATTGAACTGAAAGTAAGGTCGCTAGGATGTCGTCCCGTTCCATAGCAAGCTTGAAAACTTATGTACACTACTAAAGCTGGTATACTTTTACATTCATATCAAGAGGTCATATACGCATAGGTCATTAGCTCTCCAAGGAAGTGCTTGCACTGCACTGGCGATTGCAATTATTTTAATTTAGAAGCCGTCCGGGAATATTTTAAAGCCAACTACTTTATATATTGGATAAAAAATTCTGTAAACAAGATAAGCAGCTAGGGTCAGAAGTCATGATCTCTGGAAGTCGATGGAGTACGTAAAAGTAAAATGAAAAACTAGCTGCGGGTCTCTATCGTGTTATCTCATAATTCATTGAGGGCTAGGAGTCAAATGTGTTATTATTTTTATTATTGTTGGTTATGCACTTATGTGTTCAGGTCATATTAAAACGTGGCGCAGAATGTCTATTCCTGGAATTAACTTTGTTTAAATGATCTCAAAAATAAAGTTGCTGACGATTTCATGATAACTTTCAGTTTTTGTGCTCCTCAGGTCGTGATGGTGATATATTTTTAAATGGCAAGTGATGATATTCAAGAATAATGGCGGGGCCGGGAAAGCCGGAGACATGACATTTATTTCTATCATTGAACTTACCTACGCAGTAAAATCACGGGACATAAGGTAGCTTAATTCAACATTGGGTTTTTGTTTATGCTTATGTCAGCTCATTATCAAATACATTATAATGTACACACTAAAATGTACTTATTCTGTGAATTTCTGAATTTTTTTTGTTACCCCAGAGGAGCTCGAAAAGTACAATGCGAAGGTTTTTACTGAGTTAATTTACCAAATTTATTTGTAATTGTGTACTCTCGTCAAAATTGTGTTAATTTTTTTAGCAATCGCATCTATATTGCTAATATACAGGCATAAGTTTACTTTGTTCCCTTGGACTCTGGTTATTAGTGGCTGTTTTATCTCAACGTCGACGGCTTTGGAAAAATGACTGGAAAAAGGCAGAAGCTTCAACATCTGAGATTCCATCATTATCACCGGCCTTGTTACCAGTACGGAGTGAGGTCTTTGTGGGTAAATTGAAATCAGTTGGTCCCCATAAGCTGCTCCATGGAGATGGGGATTGGTGGGCTTGGAGAGTCAATTTATGAGGTTGAGGAATCACGTTTTGAGCTTCAGGTATCAATTTTTGAGCTTGAGGTCAGGAATAAAGAAACAAGGACGTTTCAGTTCCAATCCTTGAATACTGAATTGAATGAGTATAAGATAACATTTAGTGTGAGACTTACAATGATGTATCCCAGGTGGGGCTACGGTTGGTGTGTGCAAAGTCGTAACCTTTGGAACTTCAGTGGCAGGTGCCACAAGAAAATTTGGTTCCGTTGTCGTTGATGGAGCAGAGGTCAATTGAGCAACGCCGTGTGCGGTTGCCAGCCCACTACCAGTTGCCTTGGTTTCAGTAAAAGTCTTTTTCACTGGCCCCAGAAATTCCCATGCTCCAGGGACGTCTTCAAAAATATTATTGCCAAATTCTCATATTTGATATTTGTGGCATAAAATTTGTTTTACCGAAAGACATTGTTGAAGTATCTCCATGGCTAAAAGAGAGAGATCCATCGGTTCCAACAGTTGGATCTTCAAAGTTTATGGAGCCTGCGTAAGCAAGTGAAATGAGAAGTTTGTGTTTGTCCGAGCACATACTGGATGAAGTTCCTGCTGATGACCCCTCTCCTTTTCCAGTTGATGCAGTTGCCTTGGTTTCGGCGTGGCAGTCTATTATTTTAGAGCATTAAAAATTTAAATACTACAAATTTGGCAGCCATCCATGCTGCACAATTCTATTCATAGGCCATACCACTTCCTCCTCCACTGCTCCCAACACCAATTGCACTGCCATTGTTTCCAGTTGAATCAGCCCTTCCGGAAGTGTATCCATTGCCAAGAATTCCAAGGGAAACTGAGTGAGTGTCAGTAGAGCCCTCTGTTCCTCCTGATTGACCGCTCGCAAATCCACCTATGAGAATGATGTATTTTTTCAGGGGACCTGTTTATTTCTCAACTTGTGTTGTTAAACTTACTAAAATCTCCGTGACTAGATTGCGAAATCGACGCAGTGTGGCTTTGATCGGCTGAAGGAAAATTCATCCAAGCTGCAAAAGGATTTTCAGTTTGTCCTCGCTGCAGCACTGGCCTTGACCTAGCTGGCATTTGCATTTTGGAAATGACAAGCAAGCTATCGTTGCTCCCTTGCGGGTTATATGCTCGTGCCACATCGGATGCAGTCCATTTTGATGGGTTGTCTACAAACAAGGAATGATGGCATATTCACTAATAGTGATAAGAGCAAAAAATTTAAGTTCTGACTTGTTACTTTGAAAAAAAATTGAGGGTTTCCCTATTCCAATATCATTAGTAGCTTGAGTTATATCGCCGTCAATGTCAAAGGGAAATACCGGCCAGTCTGGGAATGAAATAAGTTCATTGTAAACCAATTAGGAGTGGACTTAAATGTAAATAATTGAATAATTTTGTTTAAGAATTTGCACCTGCCGCTATGAGATGCGTCATGGCCAGTATGACCAAATTAACAGTCATTATTGGCGATCTCATGGCTAATTTTAGCTCTTAATTTAACAATGTTCATCAAACTATGAGAGACCAAGCGTCAATGACCATAGATAAATCTTAACTAATAATAATATGAGACGAGTTTATTGCTTTGAAAGCTTTTAATCTGACTTTAGCAGTGCATGTCAGAGTGAACGGCGATGAAATGAATGACTTTGTCTCTTGATGAACTTTGTGGGTGGTTGAGACGTCGTAATACTTACGCTGTTAGCTACATAATTTGGATTGACACAGTTCAATTTGCAGGTCAGCTCAGTAAAAGTTGCATTATGCATATTTATTCTTGGTAAGGGTTTTGAAACAAGATTTAGTCAGCAAAATAACTTAATGAGATAAGCCAAGCGACGCTAAAGTCTACCCATGTGCGATGCTGACTAAGCTTTGAGTTCACCTCTACTACCAATTGCGGCTTACACGGCTATCATCTCATTCAAATACAGTCTGACGAAACACTCCTGTATTCTTAGAATCTAATTTCATGGAAAATTACAATCACTAATTGATTATAACAAATAAGCAAAGAATTTTTCTATGTGAGTCCGACTTTAACCTGTTTTAAAACATTGATAATTCCTCCTATATTGCAGACGATGTCACATCGTATAAAAGGTCACGTTTGCATGAAATGCATGAAGTATTTGCCCAATAAGTTGCAGCTACATTATATAATGAAGTAGCTCACTTTCCGTGCATCTAACAAGACCTATAAAAAGCTCTGCTCGTATTTTTTTTTTACATCAGACAAGTAAACTTGACAACCGTAAACAAAACTCATTGGTTACTTCCAAGAATGGACTCCAAGTACTCGCTTTTTGTACTTTGCCTGGCCTTATGGGCTCCAGAGTCATCGGCAGCATGTAAGACTTGAAAGTTACATCCAATTGTCCCTAAAACTATTCAAGGTCATTTTTCCCCATTTAGTCATTGAAAGTTTCTTCAAAGGCCGTGGATCAACTCATTCGGGTGGCGAAGGCAGTGGCTCAAGTTTCAGTAAGTTTGCTGCGCTGTTGTAAAAGGATAAATCGTAATTTAGATCTTGGGAACTTTAACAGCTGCAAGCCAATTTGGTACTACTGGAGGAGGGTCATTCGGTAACGCTGGAAGCAACACATCCCATAATGCTTTTGTGATTGGATTTGGGAGAGGATCGGCAGCCTCTGATCTAAATGTCAACTTTAAAGACAGCTCTTTCCGTAGGTTCTATCTAAGTTATTTCAAGCTGGAATAAAAACTCACGGCGCTAATGAACTTTCTTGTGATTAAAGACAACGCTAACGGAGCGGGATCATCTACTCAAGGAATAGCCGAATCAGACGGCGAAACAAACAATCGCGGTTGGGGTTTCTTCGGATCTGGAAAGGCTTTGTCCAGCAGCAGTGCTGTCATGAACTCAAGAGCTCAAACTATTTGTAAGTCTTGCCTGGAAATTACTTTAAAGTAACTTAATACTTTTGAAGGACCACATTGCAAGTAATTTTTTGTAAACAGGGAAACCAGATAGTGCTTACGGCCCTTCCGGATCAGTAGCTCAAGGAGGTGGTACAGCTGGAGCAACTGCTGACAGCAGAAGCAGCAGCAACTTCTTCGGCCTGTTCTTTTCTTCTCGTGCCAATACCAAGTCCTCTATTGATACCAACATAAAGACTTTTGGTATCATTATTCAAATAAGAAATGCTCTACATCAAATAAGATTATCATAAAGTGGATACATGAAAAATATTTTTATCGCACTCTAGTCTAATTTCAGGTCATGCGGTGTATTTTTTCAGGCAGCGACAATGGATCAGGGACTACTGGTAGCGTGTTTGGCTCATCCATAGGAAGCTCCACGTTTGGAAATTCTGACAGTAACATTGCCGTTCAGCTGGGAGGAATGTCTCAGCGTGAGTTTTATAGAAATCCCAATGGTCAGGCAATTTGTAAAAAATGGCGTGAAGACATTTTCAATGCAATTTAAACAGATTCTGGACTTTTTGGAATTTCTACTGCATCTGCTGGAGGTCAAGGGTTCGGGCGCGCAATTTCTGAATCAGGATCCAATACCAGTGGAAGGACCTCGTCAAATATAAGAGTGACGAAGGAGACTTTTGCTGGCAACGGCCACTCCTCCTCCAGTTCATCCATCAGAGGGTAGAACAGCATTGCAGTGGACGAGTGGTTTTCGCTGAGTACATATAGTAATTGTAATAATAGTCTGAGAAGATCATATTCCTGGAAAATAATGTTCAACACTGACGGAGTGAAGAGTGAACACTGACAATAAAGCCATTACATTTTCATGGGAATTTATTCCTATCAATCAAAACATTTTGCAGCATTCAGTGGATCAACTTGTCGTGTCATTCAAATGTCAAAAACCGGCAATCTAAAGGCTGAGGGGAACTGCATTATTTGGCTGAGTTGATGATATTGCGTAACAGGCTAAAGTTATTCACTTTGACTCCTAAAGAAGCTTCGACAATGAACCGCAATAAATATAAACACTAATGAAAATTTAAATTATTGCTCATCGCTATGAATCTAGCCAGCCAAAGAAGCGCGAGATTGAGACGACGTTGCGGCCATGTAACCGTTAGTAAATGTCTGATGTTGTGTCAGTACGTTGGCTCTCTGTCCGTTGCTGGTAGTCCCTCCAGCATTTCCCATCGACATTGCAGATGAGATACCCCCAAGTCCGTTGTCTGTTGCAAATTGAACATTTATAATGTCATGAAATTAGAAAAAGCTACTGACGTAATTTTTACATTGTGCTTGCGATTGGAAATTAGTGTCCACTTGGTTGGCTCCCGTTCCACTCGTCTCCCCCGTAGCCTTCCCGGATGAACCCGTACCAAATGCATTTACTGTGATGAGCGCAATTAAATTCGTCATTCAAATTTCACAAAAAATTCAAAATCAAATTATTAATTTCTAGTTTCTTAACGAACGGAAGGATTTAGAAAGGGATTCCACAATAGACCTGGAGCCCACACCGCCACCTCGACTTGAAAAGAACGACGTAGCTCCACTACCAAAAGAATCCAGAGTTCCACTTTTCAAGCTGATCTCGGCAGCCCCAACTCCTTGTTGAGTTGCACTCGTATCCGCTCTGCCCCATGTTGATGATGACGCCCCTCCACCAGGTGTATCTGTAGCAAAATTATACTTGAGACGCCATTTAAACTTTAATGAGCTCATTGTAGTAATTTGGACTTACTGAATGTACTACTACCCGTATTCACACCGGCATCCAACTCTACCTTGGCATCCCTGTTTCTTATGGCTCCTGCCTTTCCGGATGTTTCCCCGAAGGTTGTACGACCCAGGCCTGTTACTGCAATCATGCCGAAAAATCCACTTGTAAAATCTTATTGAACATTTAGGAGCTATTTGCAGACTTACTCGAGGTTCGGCTTCCATCTTGAAGGTTCATTGATCCTTTGGTTCCTTGAGCTGCGGCAGTGCCAAAAAACTGGTTGAAGTCAAATTGAAATCCAGAAGCTAAGATCAAGGAAAATTATTATTTTTGTGACAAATTATGACATTTTTAGTTTGTCATCTCACTATCTAAAGGAGCCGCGGCTGCACTAGAGGCAAGGCCGAGGGTGATGATAAGTCTGAGAGCCATTGTTCTCTGTTGTAAATTTATGTAAGTCCAAGCAGTATACTGAGCTGTAGGTACAGCTTCTTGAGTCTTTTTATTCACAGTGCTCTTATAACATTTCATGAGGCAATCTCTGTGAAAAGCTTGAGGTTTGAATGGAATTCTGTAAGGTTATTGGTTGACATTTGGGTCATATCTTGCCAAGCTTGTTAACTTGCATTGCACTTCTAAAGGCTATGAACTTTTTAAGGTCAAATGCCATCAGTTTTCATACATTTGATGACGCTGGGTATTGCAGTCATTCATTCAAAAGCTGCTAGCAATATGAAAGCTGCATGCACGAGCTTTTTATGCTCAAAACACTTACTGGGAAGAAGATCAGATGACAAGTTTTAAGCAATTAATGGCTTTCTTAGAGCTGTCAGTTTATTTACAGTTAAATTAATTAATGATTTCCTGTTAGTAGTTAGTGCTTTCAGTGGCCTCAGCAGGGCAATGAAAGCGAATAAACTGACGTCACAGAGCCCCGTAACGCATACCCCTTTTACTTTGAAGAGTGAAATATAGCACACCTGGAAGAGGAATAAAGTTAAAGCAGACAAGCGATTCCTAATACTGCTCTATGAGAATGTGATTTAATGAGATTGAATAACTCGAGAGATTTTTACACAGTAGTCAATACTGTCTAGAATGATCTTGATCATCATTGTCACAAGTTTTTATAGCATACAGTACAGTTTTTTTCATCATGCTCATAATCATCATCCTTGTTCACCTTAAATATTATAGCCATTTTATCATCTTCATCCTCATTTATAATACTAATTATGTATGCATTTATTATTATTATTATTATTTTTATTAATAACAATTACTGGTTTTGTTTCAGCCCACTACTCAATTGATGATGGCATAGTACTTTTTACAATGATCAGCCAAACACTTCATTATTTTTTTGCACCCCTGAAATTCCTCTGCAATACTTTTTCTTCTTCCTGTATGTGTCATCCATTATATAGTTTCATATGTTTTTTTAAATAGTTACTATATACAGTGTGACATCATTTATAATTGCAACCCTCTACATAGTTATCTCTCTCTCTCTCTCGCTCTAAATATTATAACTAGGCAACAATAATGAGGACCGAATTAATTATTTATCATCATTATCATTCAATTCTATCATTATGTACTTTTGTGTCAAGATTTTTGAATATGTTGATCGTCAGGCTGATTGATTTTAAAGGTTGACTGAGAAGATGACCTGCTCTATGGTGTGTAATACTCGAGAATTGATTGATTTGAGATTCCATTCATACTGTAAAATCCCTTTCGATAAGTTCCGTAACAAGTTAGAAACAGACTATAACCATTTTACAACGAAAGTATAACGTATTAGAACGAAAATGCAGTACTCGAGTGATAGAACAATTCAGAAACTTGAGTTCATAATTAACAATTACGTTTAAAATTATTGTATGCACCTTAGTTAACATTCGGTTTTTATGATCCTAAACTACTAATTCTAAATCCCTTAACCCGTCAACTATTAGTTAATATTTTCCGTCTTTCTAAGTTGCACAATACTTTTTCAAAGGGGCCATACAAGGTACTTTGGGGAATACTTTTGCCATAATATTCTTTTGTTTTCATTACAACAATCTTGTGTTCAACATTTTTAAATTAATCGGACGTAAAATGGGCACAAATATTATTGTTTGATGAGTCATTTATATATTTTTTCACACATTTTAACTCTTTTTCCGTGTTCAACTCAATTTTAATTACAGGCTTCTAGTTTCTTTTGGGTTCCTCCGGAGGAACCGGAGTCATAGAGTCAACACTATGAAAGTTCTTGCGGAGGAACCAAAAGTGACAAAGTCGACACTGTGACAATGAAATGTTAAAAAAAATTACAACATCTAACCCTCGGGGTATAATAATAAAATTCTCGTCTCTATATAGTAACACATGAACGGCTTAATAATTAACCTGGATCGTGGTTTTATACATGGTCGTAACGTTGTAGTAGTACTAGTAATAATAATTGCAATATGTATGCCCATGTCAGGGTTCGTCATTCATGTGGTGTATAATGTTTGTGATAATATTTAGTTTAGTAGCTGGATGTGTTGTCCAATATAATGATCCTCTCGTGCTCTTTCATTTCTCCTCTTTGTTTGTGTTTTTTTTTTTAGATAAACTCAAACTTGTGAGCCATGTATAATAATATAATTAGCCCAAAGACTCCCATGACAATCATCATTTT
>JAQIWI010000641.1:0-25665 GCA_034698825.1 Deuterosminthurus bicinctus | reverse complement strand
GCAGTTAGCACGGCACAACTGGATGGCTCGAATTTCTCTATTTACTTACTTTACTTCATATGACCCGAAGACCCGATCGCTCAAAAATTCAGTGGCTATGATTTTAATTGTTTATACCAATATAAAGTTACTTACCGGCATCATTCATGATTCAAGAGAAAAGTCTTGTCATGGTGATTGCTCTAAGTTCACTGATAATGAATGCACCTCCCCGTCCAAAATCTCACGTCCAAGTCCCGGCCTTTCTTCGCTCCACAGCCATTGAAATCTCATAAGCGGAATATAGTTTCACTTTCACCGAGTGAAAGTAATACAACCCCAGCGACAAAAGGATTCTATTTTCTCTAAATACTTTATTATCTATCGATATCACTTGAACCAGCATACAGTTTACAGCAAGAGTATAATAATTGTTGTCGTACACTGTACTGTAATGTTAAAAGTCTAGACCATTGTTATAATGAGGCTACTTGAAACAGCAATTTACACGCACTATGCGCACATACATAGCAAAAAATATTACAATTCGCAAATCTGATAATAACTAATCTAGCAGTCTAAGGAAGAATAGAATCTCCCAGTCCATCAGACTGTCTCTTGCTTTGAATATATATTACAAGAGCACTTGCCTTGAACCTGTTCCATTTAGCACATATGTACTTGTCGTCCGTTTCACATTCTTATGATATCATGATATGATCGTGGCATAATCCTATGTGTTCAGTTTAATCATTTAATTGCAAACAGTTAAGGAGCATCTGCTGGGTGGAGGAAGGAAATTTCTTAGTGTTGAGCTATCAAGTCGCAGGGTACTTGGGTGTCGGATGTGCTCAGGAATCAGGAATTAATACTGAATACTTCGTCCCAATTCATCTAAGTCGGAAAGATCAGGACACGGAAGAAAGTATGTTGAGACAGGAGAACAAGTGTGACTTATTGGCGATTTGGTAGTTACTGCTACGGAAAAAAGCAGGCAGGAGATTGTAATTAATGTAATGGAGTAATGATGGAAACAAATATCAAGTATAAATATGGAGGGAAGAACATCATAGATGGTGCGCCATTCAGTTGACTGACATGACATGACGTAATTAACAGAGCAAGATGACAATAAGGACAACAATTTACAAAAGACGCTGATAATATGATCCGATATCTTTATTGAACTTATGTACTTGGGGAAATGAGCATGAGGGCAATCATGATAATAATTGCTTCCAAACCATTATTGTAATGTGTGCCATGGAAAGTGGCCGCAGTAGTGCTGTACCAACATGGAATACGCATCTGAGCTCCGCGGCACCAGCAGTACCAAAATAATTAAATTTGATTGCAAATATAAAAGATTAATAATTGCCATCATCATCCATCATCATTACTAGCTCACAACATCATCATGTCTTATTAAAATAGATCTGTGAGCTGTTGTGCTGTGAGTCCTCCTTGCGAATGTCCTCACCATCACCATGATAGCAATTCGGTAGCAATAATATAATATAATTTATATAAAAAAGGAGCAAGGAATGATCATCATGATATTTAACGTCTCTCTTTTTCTTCTTCCACACGTCATCGTCGGCCTTTTCTCTGTACTCTCTATGGATATACTAACTGCTACCTACAACTATGACACATTCCTCCTTCAGTAAGTAAATAAAATACTCATTCTACTAGCTCATACTCTCATTTTCTCACGTAAGAATCTGGTCCTATATAAGCTAAACATATATGCAAATGAAACCTAAAGCGAAATAGTCCGTCTGTGTATCACTGGAATTCAGCTGATTTTCTTCAGGGTAACCACATTGACATTTGCATGGTGACTTAAGCGCAAATGATTTTTGTAACCTGAATCGAGTCAGCTACGTATTAAAATTAAATTACTTTGCCGAAAATCTAACAACAAATCACTGACACGGTACTGTGGACACATCATGTTTCTTCAATCTTTTCACTGGCAATAATAATAACTGAAATGAAGTTAATTCAAATGATATGTTTCACAGCTTATAGATGAATTTCCAGCAGCCATCAGCATTTCATGAGTTCATGATGAGCATCATCATTATAATCAATATAGTTTCATATATGTATATCTGCATGACAACGTTATTAATATTTAGCAATGAACAAATGTCCAGCACATAATCGGCTAGATTCAGCCGCAACTAAACGCAATAAATAACAAGCATATAAGCGCTAAATCTTTTGTGGAAACGAAGAATACATCTTATATATATATATCTCTACCGGCGATTCTTTCCCTTATACCGCTTGCTATTGCTACTACTAGTTCCTTGCGTCTGTTTCACAGATGATGATTTGCTTCCTCCTACAACAGAGCGCTGCGGAGACTTTTTCACATTCTCCTTATTCCCCTTCTCCGTCCCAGCGTTTCCTTCCAGCGGATCTTTGGGCACTTGTTGACACAACTCTGAGTCCTCCATACAACGAAGACAGATTGGGGTATGGCGAGGATCATCCGAGTCATTATGATTATTTTGTGCAGATCGTAAAACAAGGTCGTTGAACCGAGATCGGATTTCCTCCCGTAACAATTCACGACGTTGTTCCCAAATCGGATCTAATATGGCTGACAGTTCCTCCTGTGGTATCCAGTCGTTATCATCATCAGATGAACACGATGACTAAAAATACCAACAAAAAATTTCACTCATTCAAATTTCTTCATTGATTCTTTTGACTGACTGAATGATTCATCTTGTTGATTTAAGGAAGATAATGTGACAAATTACACTCACCTCTAATTGTTCTTCTAAGCTTCTATACGGAATGAGTAAGCGGTGCCTGTCATTGAGGTCATACCACATGGAGCTTTGAAGTTTTTCTTCATTCTCCCTACTCTGCTGACAGTCACCGTAGTTATGAGAACAGAAACTCTCCGAGCAAGCAATCTCGGAAACTTCGGGAGAACTACACGTGGCATGATCGTTTGCACATTCGGATGAATAACCACAGTCTCTTGAGGTCTCTGAAGAACATCTAGACGACTGACATAGATTAGCCGGGTCCGAAAGCCCTTTCACACCATTCTCTATTCGCACACACAGGGACAAAGGATCCTTCAGTTTGCTTTTCCCCTTCCCCGATCGCTTCTTTTTCTTCTTTCCACTCGCAGAGGCAGTGCATTGACAGCTATCATCATCCTCTTCGAGAGGGACCTCTTCAAGAGCGGCGTCTGTCGCTGCTTCACTCAACTCGGGTTCCTCCTGAAATCATAATCAATCCAACCATGATACCACGACCATTACAAAGTTGAACCTAAAATACCACCCACAATACTTAGAATGGTGGGATGGACTTGGAATAGAACAAAAAACAACAAACCTGAGCAATTTCTTCAGCCTTTCTTTCCTTCTTCCGCTTCCGTTTCTGTTTCTTTAATTCTTTCTTCTGCTGTTTCACTTGCTCTTCTTTGCTAATTTCCTCACAGAGAAGTTCTAATTGAGATATTCCTAGCTTCTTTTCCACAGCCATTTCAAAGCTTCTCCTTAAGGCTTGGGTTCCAATGCACATGATGATTTCCCATGTTCTTTCCTCTTCCCGAAATCGCTGTTGAATCCGATGAAGACGCTCGAAAACAGTCAGGCCCAAACATGTCAAAACTTCTTCTTGAGCAATCTCCATAGTTTTCGCATGCCTTTCCCGACGGCTGTAAAATGGAATATTATTAGTCCCAAATCCTACAAGGTCTTCACTACAGTAACAACAAAGCATACAATAATCTACAAAGCTGGTTTGAGATGTCTCCAATGATTTCTCCAGTTCTACTCAACTTAACAATACATCGACACTCAAATCCACACTTGCAGATTATAACTACAAAGAAAAACAGCACGCTACAAAAAGAACTGGCTACTAAAAAGTGACATGAAACTTTGAACTGACTCTAGCTCTGACCTGCCCACAAGTTCAGGTACCGCTTTGGCGATTAGACGACTGACGAAATCTGTTTTGCAGGGTACGTGCAGGTGGTTGTGGCTGTCTTTTTTGCAACATTTAATCCCTTCGTAGAGGTGCGGGATGTATCCGGGCTCCGACTTATGGTCCACTTCTCCCACTAGAATGTTGTACGCACGGAAAACCTTGGTTTGGCAGTCCTGACAAAACCGGTGTTTCCTCAGGTACCGTTGCAGGGTTTCATGCACCGTTTTAGTCTCGACTAAAACAACGTGCTCCTGACACTTCTCATCCATGTAATCCCATACGTCCACCCACGAGCTAACCGTCCGAACCCTTTGAGACTCTAGGGAATGGAGGAGGCAGCGTCGCCCAGACTTACACTTACTCAAGGATTCCATCAGTGTGTTCATCTTTTGACTGTAAATCCAAACAAAATTAATCACCATCGACTATACAAAATCATATTCAAACTTAAACTGAAACTTGGACATTTAATTCGAAAAACTCAATCAACTTTGACTAAAACAATCAAAATTCTAGCTAGTAACCAGCCTACCTTGGGCAATGAAAAAGCGTGCACAAAAATTTGCTTGTCAGCTTGTCTTTGGGAAGACTTAGAGTACCCTCCGAATCAACGCAGAGGGGATGGAATGCCGCGTAACCGTATTCCCGCACTTGGTCGTACAAGTTCTCCGCACTTTTAGAACAAAAACAAACACAGTCAGCACACTTCCTGAATCATACATGATCCGCACGCTGCACTACTAGAAATACTTCAACATTATTTACCTTCGACGGCAACCAACGCATGGAACCATTTGATTGAGGATAGCGACGAATTCGGCGCTCACTACTTGCACAGCTTCTTCAACCTCTTGCTTGGAAAGGAGGCGATACTTCTTCATGAACGCCTCAAGTTCAGTCTTACTTGGCATATAATTTTCATCACATGTTAAGTACCCAGAGTCCATTTCCATGGTCATCTGTAATTAAAACCAAAACATATAAATCACTATAAGAAAATCTGTTTTTATTATTCCAAAATTTCATCAACCAACCATCAAGTTGGGTTGAGTCAGTGTAGAAGTTACGCAGATACAATCACAATCGCAACCGCGACTCATCACGCTGACTTCACTCTTTCCTTCAAACACACTCTGACCCACGTCACGTTGTACTAATTCGATAATTACGTTATAGGCTCATGAGAATCTGATGAGCTTCACTGCAGCTGAGCAAATGACCACTACTCTATACTTTTGTCACAGGAAACTACTTCAGTGATTCCATAAAGCTCAAGTTGTCAAATTTCAATTGTACATTACTGGCTCAATTTCAATTCTCTCAAAAGCCACTATAGTCTTTCGCTTGTTGCTAAAATGTCTTAGTCTTGCATTTAAATCAACCCATCCGCACCTACTCCCTTCCCTTGGCCAAAAAAGTCAAATTTTGTGACAAAAAATGACCATTTTCGTATCTATGGCAATGAGCCCTAATACTCATAATCTGAAGGGACCTTGTCCAGAAGTCCAGAAGTTCTGAACCCACCGACCACCTCCGTTAGACTCACTTGACCAACTCGGTTAAATTTAGAATGTTTTTTTCATACAGCACCAAATACATTGTGAGCTCAGCAGCACAGAAGCACGTTCAGCCTGAAGGCACGTTGAAAGTTTGGCCTACTAATTCAGCAATACGATACGAGCCAAAGTCCATCCCCTTACTAAATATGTTCTTCCAGGTAGAAAATACAGGAAGCGACGACAAAATTATTAACACAGCGAGGTCAATAGCCATAAACTTGAATCTACGTGCACCAATAACAGCCCCAATAATACCTTCAAATGCAATAAAATGCACCCACAGAAGGTCACACAATCTCGAATGGTGTCAATGCAGTATGCACACAATGCACTGCACAGCAAATTCCTGTCAGTTTCAATCCACTTCCTTCATCATCATTCCCCAATAATTATAGCGCCCCTCGGTGACAACATCATATCATCCTCATAGTTTATTGAACGGGCCACGCAATCATGTCTTCTGCCAAAAGCAAGCCCATAACGGGAAAAAATTCCCGTTCAAACTGAGCAAGGAAGACGGAGTAGATGAAATGACGAGTTAACAATGAACAACTCACACTGGCCCCGCACCACATGAACAGAGGATTTTCATCATCATCATCGGATCACTCATCATCACTCATTCACACAATGTACATCTCAGTAAAAGTAGCGAGCGGCCTACGGGTAGGCCAGCGGGAGAAAAGTTACGGGACCTGAGTGAGTGAGTGAAAATCAACCTGTACATGTGCCCCTTCTTCATCTCAATCCTGATCCTGAGCTTCCTTTTTCCTACTCCCACAGCTAACTCATTCGACATGGAAAATATACGCCTGACAGCAACAATGCAATCAATCCCCGCAGAATTAACGCAAGTTTTTCCTTCATGACGCTGGGATGACAATAGAGGAGGAGGAGAATTATTTTTTCTGACGTTATGAGAAAGAGGGAGAGAGAAAGAACATATGCGTCAACGGATTTCATACAAAGCTCCCACAAGTAAGAAGCGCCAGAAATCAGGACTGAAAGCTGCATATTTATTGTAATCGTTGTTGGTCTACAGGAGCAAATAAAGGGCTCAAATAAATAGTCTATCAACTTGACGCTTTGAAAATAATGTCCCCATTCTTTTAAGCACCTCCTCAACGTCAATTATTTTCAACACAGAATCCTAAAAAACAACCTGTGCTCCCAACAATAATTATAAACGAAGAGCTGATGATCAGAGAATGATGCACAATACTATGTAAGAAGCTCCTCTTCACAGTAACAGCAACAATCAAGTTCACTGAATTTCAGAAAATGAATATTCTCACACAGAGAATCTGACGATGTGAAACATTTGCAGTTCATAGCATACTATAGCATATAACAGCAGCACCGCTGTGGGAATCCAGTTAGAGATAATTGCACAGGATACGATACAACACATTGTGTGGTGAATGCCTGTGTGCTATGAGCCAGCAATATTGCAGTGTTACACAGACAAGAAGAAACCAAGGCATGTCGACATTAATTGCAACAACGGCAGGAATGCAGGACATGAAACTGGTGTCTATACACAATGGCTTGAGAGAAAGTCAGGCACAGGATGAGGGGTAGTGAAGAGGAAGAAAAAATGAATGAAACTTCATGCAAAAGGGATTGAATAAGAGAGGCCCAGAAAAAAAATCTTCTTCTTTTCTGCGATGATCATACTGAAACAGTCACAAGAATGTTATGTGCAAAAAGGAAGAAAAAAACTCACGTCAGATGCAAGAAGAAGAGAAATTGAGCAGCTAAACAAGAAGACAGTGACTTTTATATATGCCTGTTGCAAATATTATAGGAGGGGAGGGACTTGATTATTATGAAAGCACTTTGAGTATGACTCGTGATAAATGTCAGCTGAGTCACTAAATAACGGAGAAATACTCAATTGAAACAGACTCAAAAGCCGGATTTCCACATGAATGATGACCTCAGCCTCTTCACGGACTATGTGTCAAGAAAGACTTACTACTGAAATTCATTCACAAAGTTCCTCAATGAAAACCTACTGTTTTACAGTCCTGTGTATACAGTACAGTCGCATCGTTATCAGTTTCGGATTCCGTGCCAATTCTACCCACATAAGTTCTTTACTACGACGGTTACTATGTACACTACGACTACATTTCGGATTCATTCACTAAAGCTCCTACTAGATCACCGCAAGTGAAAGTGACAGCTGGTCTTTTTCAACAGCTTTTAGATCATTTCCAAATGCATTATTTCATGTCATCATGTCAATGCTCTTGATGATTCTTACTAGGTGAATCCAATGGCTTGTCGTCCGATTCGCAATATGATTATTCCCTCATGAGGGTTCCTACAGCAACATAACTGGATTTCCACTCAACTCATCAAACGAGCAAACTAATCAAGCTGGTGCATCCGAATCGGAATAACTCGAAGGCCTCAAATCAAGCAATGCACACAGCTGAACATTCTTGTGCAGCAATCAGCAATACTTGAAGCCATAGTTACTGATAAATTTTTCGCCTTCCATTCCGAAACTCTCTTTCTTCCTGGCTGAAACTCTTTAAGTACCGTCCAAAGTCCTATATAAATCTCCAGAATTCAAGTAAAATTATTCGTAATACAACTATAGTTCGCCTCATCAACACGCCTGAAACACAGAGAGTAACTAAATTTCTTAAATTGCCACTTCAGCATTTTCAAACTCAATGGATAGATAATCCTTCGCCAAACTTTGACACTTTGACTCGTCCATCAAAGTCACTATATACAGCTCAATGAAAAAATTCACTCGGATCTGCAGCAAGGAAGAAATCGACTAGAAAATCACTGGAAAAAAAAGCACTCACCGTAATATTATCCTCACAACAGATCGGTATCCTCCTGTTCTTCAAATTCCTATACGCACCATCACCGCCTCTAAAAACATCCGTTAGTCGAGCCATGGTATCTTCTAATTAAGTTTTAGTAAGTTAAATAAACGGACACAAGCCACGATCAGTAGTCAATTGTTGTTATCACTGAAAAATAATCAAGTTATTCTTCAAACAACTCCAGTATATTATTCTTTCTTCGGCTATCCAACCATCACAACATGCAAAACAGCACACTCAAACACACACACACACACACACAAACACTCTCACACACACAAATCTCTGTTAATTGTAATCACACTTCCATCCGCAAATACATTATTTTATTAAATAATGATCACAAAATCATTTCTTTTCATAATCACACCTCCGTCGTCACCTTATTAGCCGCTGTCGTCCAAAAAAAAAATCTTTCACAAACAATCAATGACACAATCTCACTGTATTTCTGGAAATCAGCAGCAGCAGTAGCCGGAGCACTGATTATAATCTTCTTATTACTGATGATGATGACTACTACTACTACCACTAATGCAACAACAACTATAAATTCACTATGGTCGTGTACTGCTACCTTCCTTCATTCTCAACGACGACAGTGAGTTTATAGTCAAAAAATTCTCTCAAAAGTCCCAGAGCACCAACAGCAGCAGCAGTCAGCAGCCTCTCTCACTACTTATTGCTTCAAAAGTCTGGTCGTCTATAAGGGAAGCAGTGCAATGCAGTCAGTTACAAACAGTTCAATGGCTATCACACGCCATACGAACGAACGACCGAACATTCAACTGTATAGTCGCCTCATACACGTACACAGCACACACACACACACGTTAAACTACTCATTCACTCACTCACGTCACATGCATTTCACCAGATTTTTCAGAGTGAATGTACTGTGGTGCTGAGGCATAATGTTAAGCTAAAGCACTGGCAGCACCAGAAGAGCTGCTACTACTATAAAGTAAGAGGAAACTTGAAGCAGTCTCAGAGCCTCACTCACTAGAACGGCAGCAGCAGCAGCTGTCTAACGCAAGTAATACATGCGATGCCGGACCCGGCACACTCAGTCAGTTCTTACATACGCATAATAGTTATACTCACAATGCGTGTCAATGGATTACTCTGTGTGTATACACGCGTCCCTGTATGTGCGTGAGTAGTGTGTGTGTATGTCACACTTGTTTACATGCGTTCCCAAAGGTAGAAAGAGCGCTCGAAATCTCTCTCCTTCGCCCACTTTTCGGCCTCCGGCTGCTCCACTAAAACTAGCAACAGCTAGAAGGCGCTAGTGTGAGAAAGTCTATAAAACCGGTAACATGACAGTTCTCTGCGGCATAGACCCTCCAGGTCTTCAGAGTAGTACTATAAATAGATAGATAGATAGATAGATAGATAGAAGCTGCAACATAAGCCTGCAGATCTTCTTCTCTCAAATGTATAATCTGGCTGGAGGTGGATTAGATAATGTGGATTATGCAGTTATTTATTTGTTCAAAGAAGAAGAAGAAGAAGAATAGAACCAAAGCTTCAGTTTATGTCTGGCTTGGATGAAAACAGCTAAAAGGCTTTATTGGAATCCTGACAAGATACATTTTATTAATCGGATGATGATGCGATTCATAATAATGATGATGATAATGCTTCGAAGAGAATTTCCGGTAGTTGTCGTACCGGAAGATTAAAAAACAAAGAGTACAACTAATAATGGAGCGATGAGCTTATTATCGTTTCCCTTTCCGACCTTTGCCGCCGCCTCCTCCTCCTTTACCACCCTTTTGCTTGGCTGAGGCCCGATTCATCCCTCGAAGATCCTTCTTCATGCGAGGATCTACAACTTTGTAGGCACCTTTGACGCCAGCGGGTCGTTTGATCCTCTTGCCAGTATTGAACTTTTTGGCCACTACGTAGGTCACTTCCTTTTTCTTTGTATTCATGGCCTTCTTGTACAACCTGTGAAGGAGATTTGGATTGGAGCATGAGAGTAATATTGATCACTGAGGCTCAATTTTGTGGTGAATGTGTTAAGGGACTTACTGTCGGATCTGATTGGCTTTTTCACTCTCGGTCACATCTGACTTGTCCAGAATAGCCTCCGCCTTCTTCTTTGCCTTCTCCATCTTACGTATAGCGCGCTTCTTATTCCTCGCCTTTGCCTCCGCTACTTTCTTAATTGGCTTCGCATTTATTTCCTGTGGACACAAATAGCGAGATTGAAGGAATTCAAGGAACAATAATTGAATATCAAAGCTTAATTCCTTTACGAACTCAAATGCTCACCATTAATTTGCTTTTGTATTCATCCACTAATTCCGCTGGGACAGGCACAGCCTTCTTCATGTGTTTTTTCTCATCTGCTACGAACCAGTCGGGGATACCGTTGTCGTTAAAGGCGTACCTGTTCCATCCCTCATCCATAAGATTCCGCCTTGCTTTTCTTGACTGAACTAATAAGGATCCTAAGGCCATTCCTTGTACGTCCAACTTGGTTTTCTTTTCTGTGAAACATAGAATTTCAAGTGAAACAGACGCTCATGAGGTACGTAAATTTATGATTTATAAAAAACCATACTTGATTTCTTTGCTTGGGTGGATTTCATCAAGTCGTCATAAGCATCCTCTTCCTCTTCTTCACTACCCTCACCGTCACTATCCAGCTTCCGTTTCTTGGCTTCTGCTTTTTTTATTTCCTTCTGCGCTTTCTTGCTACCAGCTACTTGACCGTTGGATTCTTCCTTCTTATTACTGCTGTAGCCAATAACTGTACCACCTTTCTGAACTACAGACTCCGCAAACCGATCCAGCTCCAGATCTTCGTCTGATTCATCATCAAGCCCTTGGAAGACGGGCTAAAAATATCCACAGGATTGGCCATTCATTAATTTTAGAAGAAAAAAAAAAGACTGAAACATTGCATGAGACTCACTTTATCAAACCACATTTGAGCTTTGCGAAGTCGCTTCTGATTTTTATCCGAGTGATCCAAGTCTGTTATGAGCGGGTGACTGTCAATTGGTGCCAGCTCTTCCAAATCCAGCTCTTCATCATCGTTGTTTTCGTCAGCTTCGTCAGAATCTTGCCCATCGCCATTTAATGCGAGTCCTCCGTTTATATCCGGTTCTTCATCTTCATCATCTTCGCTGCTAGACTCTGCTGCCTTCATAGCTTTAAGCTCTTCAATCTTTCTATAGTACCTACCACTATCATCTAAGACCTCCTCCTCTCTATTGAAACTAACTCGCTTAGCTTTTCTCTTCTCCTCGTAAAGTTTCAACTCTTCCTCTAAAGTCATTTCAGAATCTACTGCCACCTCGGGTAAAACAGAGCGGTCCGTTAGATTCTCCACATCCGCTGAAGTTTTGAGGGATTTAAGTGTAAACAAGGAATCTTCCGAGGTGTCTGTAGGTCCGATATCACCAGGTATAATCATTTTAAGATTTGTCTTGTCGTGGACCTTTCTTCTTTCTTTCAATAACTTTTTCTTCTTCTTTTTGGCTTCTCGCAGTTCTACATCTTTCAGTTCTGCGATGGCGTCATCCAGATTCTTCTCTTCGTCCTCACTAACTTGAGCTTCTTCCACGGTTTCAGTCCCTGTCAGTGCGGTTCCTTCGGATTTTAGTTTGGCGTACTGCTCCAATTTGTCTCTGTAAATTAAAAGCATTTGTAAGCGTACTTGGCGATAAGTAAGGTTGGTTCGAGAGATCACGAGTCTCACCTCAATGCCTTTCTCCAAGAAATCAACAGTTTAATTTCCTTTCTTCCAAGTACTTTCACATCTTCGCAGTAGTCCCGTATGTCTTGCGTTGTGGACTCACTTTTGTTGATCCAATCTTCATCGATTGTTATCTGCGAATTATATTATATTTAATGCTCGTAAAGCGAGGCAAACAATCATGACGAAGGAAAATAAAATAAAAATTACCTGTGAAGTATTAGCCAACATATCTACATACTCGGAACTTCTGATGTACTCACTAGCTTTGATTGGTCTATACAGCAAGGATTCGCCCTCAGGGTAACCTTCAGCTTTCTTTTTCTTTCCCACAGATTGGAGTAAACTCTGCAACTGCTTCTTAGTGTCTGGAACATCCACATCCTCAAAAACGTGCTTAGGATCCAAAAACTTGGGATCAATGGTGGAAGGAGCAAGGTAGCCCTTGCAAACAACGAATATTTCAGCAGACTCAGTTCTGGAGGCTGCGGGTTTTGTAGAGAAGACATTCTTGAAAAACTGCTGCAGCACCCAAACTAATGCATTGTAGTCTTTAGACCGGAAAACCTTGGTCACAAAGAATCCTCCTGGTCTCAACAGATCCGTAGCAAGTTTAAATGCACTCAAAGTGAGACAGTTCTGGGAGTACGCATCATGCAGCCAGTTTTGACCCACATTCGGAGCTCCATCATGAAGCACAACATCCGCCTTCCAAGTTTTCAATTCTTTCTTAAGCAACTGAAGACATCGAGGGGTTGTGATGTCTTCTTGTATTCCTATGCATCCGCTCACAGGTTTTATTGGGAACAGATCCACACCTAATAGACACAGCTCGTTACAAAAAATGCTCCACATATATCAAAGCCTGCATTCCGTTCAGTAGCACGTACCAACAATTAAACTAGCCACCGGCATGTGCTCCACTGCCACTTGCATCCATCCTCCCGGAGCCGCACAAAGATCCACCAGAACCTTTGACTTTTGAAGAAATTCAAACTTCCTATTCAGCTGTATCAACTTGAAGGCAGCACGAGAACGATAACCTGAAATATTTCAATTTAAATTCAACTCCCTCAGCCAGTTCAAACATCAATCAGCTTAATTTTTTAATTTACCAGTTTCTTTAGCTAAATGATAGAACTTGTCCCGACGCTGTTTTCCAATCTTCGTCTTCTTCGGCATGGCTCCTGCTTACTTTAAATCCGTCTTCAATTATTAATTGCTACCTCAATTATTTCTTGAAATTATAGACAACAAGCCGTGACAAACTATTGTGATCAAGGTTCCACGCGGTAGTGTGTCTGTGTCTGTTTCATTTCAACTCCAAATCGCCCATGTGCTCACAAATTGAATTTGGCGCGTCTATGGACTTGTGCAATGCATTCAAAAGGCCAACTTGATGAAGAAGTCAAGGTGGGTAACGTACTCATTAAGTATGATGAATTAGCAGATCAATTCCGTCAAATTCATTAACATTCAATTCATAAATGAAATTCTGGACCTCAATTTGCTTTGAAACTGGAGGAAAAAGTCACAATGAATAAAAAATAGTTGATGAAATTCGTTAGGTCACATCAGCTGAGAATCATAGAGAGAAATGCACGTTTGAAACGCATGCTAAATTTGCTCATCTCCCGAAGAAGAAGAAGAAGTCATACCTCTTGCTGATTCATTAGCTCTCGACTAATTATTATCTCGTCTTCAATCTACGGAAATGTGAAGAATATAAGCATCTTCCCTTCAAAAAAAGCCTTGATGAAAATAATTTTGGGCCTGTGAAGGGAAAAAGGGGGCGGTTGGACTAGCAAGAAAGATCAGTCTTGGAGATAAATTATTAATTATTTGCAAAATAATCAATCATTGTGGACGTGCTTATTTTTTGACACCTTGTGCATTATAGTGTTGACCTTCAGGTATATACATTTGCAAAATTTATGGCTTTGTGTCTCATAAAGTTTTTTTTATAATTTTTCAATTTCTTTCACCTTTCAGTCTTGTTCAGAACAACTTTTAAAAGGGAGAATTTTCTACAAGTTTAAACTCACGTGTGAGTTATGATGACACTAAAGAATGAGTGCGTAAGTATTTTGCAATCTTTTCATAGTGGTTACATTGAGTGTGGATGTGTGCGTTAGAATTAACTTGGTTTACTGTCTGTGGATTTCCTACAATTCAAGTGGATTTGCATTATTTGTGAACCTGCAGGTTTGTCGTGTAAACTTGATGTAAAAGGCGCTGGATGCGAGCTTGTCAGGGGTTTTTAGTTGAAATTCTTGGATCCTAACATGGCTAGAGACGAAAGTGATGATGTTCTTCCGGATCAAGATGCTGCAAAGGAGTTTTATGCCAAGTATGAACCCAAGGAAGTTCTTGGAAGGTTAGTTGTTATTGCTGTAGGATTTTGTCACTTCGGGATGGCTATACTTTGGTTGTAATTACCTTGATTCTGAACCGAAGTGTTCATTTATGTACAATTACTTCTGTAAATTCATACAATAACTTTTACAGAGGCGTAAGCTCCACGGTTCGGAGGTGTATCGAGAAGGAAACTGGGAGGGAATATGCTGCCAAAATCATAGACCTGAGCAATGAAGATAACAGTGCTCAGAGTACACGGGAGTCAACCTTGAGTGAAGTCAGTATTCTACGCATGGTGGCTGGCCACCCGTATATAAGTATGCAATCTTCATTCATCCTTTGTCATGTTAGAGGTGCAGAGTTTAATTAATTCTTGTTGTAATTGATTGAACCAGTCGAACTTCACGATGTTTTCGAATCGCATACATTCATCTTCTTAGTTTTTGAACTTTGTCGCAATGGAGAACTCTTTGACTATCTTACCAATGTGGTCACTCTATCGGAAAAGAAGACAAGGTGAGGAAATCGTAGTTGAGCCTATGACGATAAATATATTAACTGAGCTAATGGCACCAGATATCTTTGTAATGCTTACTCCATTTGTACGTTGTGCAGGTATATAATGAAGCAGCTTTTCGAGGCTTTACAGTTTGTCCACAGCAAAAATATTGTTCATCGAGATCTGAAGCCGGAAAATATTCTGTTGGATGACAACTTTAATGTCAAACTGACAGATTTTGGCTTTGCGAAGGTCCTGAAGAATGGTGAAAAGCTGTTCGGTAATTTTATTTCTCTTTGCTTTAAAAAACAAAGCTGCTAACATGTCCCATGATTGCAAGTCTGATTTTTTTTCAATACGTTTACACGCCCATCTAAAAGTGCCGAAGGGAACTACGGCGTGGGTTTTTCAGTTCCATGATTATGAACAAAAAATAATTATTATGATCAGATTTATGTGGCACTCCGGGCTATTTAGCTCCGGAAATGCTCCGTTGCAACATGTTTGAAATCGACGATGGATACGGACAGTCTGTGGACATGTAGGTTGGATTTCAGATCTCTCTCCAGATGTTTCACTATGAATGTTCTCTGTTTGTTCTTGCCGGTTTGTCTTTGTGGCATGGATGATGATGATCATTAACTGTCTAATGTCTGCGGGGGGTTGGACTTTGACTAAAAAAAATTACGCACGAGTAATCTTGCAGAGGTTTGCGGTACGCCTGGGTACTTGGCTCCGGATCTTTTGAAAGCTGCCATGCATGAAGACGCCCCAGGATATGACCATGCTGTAGACGTGTTAGTCATTACTTCTTACATGTTTAGCATAGTTTGGTCATTTAGTGTCTAAAACAACCTAGAAATTAGGCTCGATACTCAATACTTCCACTTTGGTTTCGAATCATTTTTTTCATTAGCCAAAATTTCCATTACTTCTCAGTGTATCTAGACAAGATATTTTACTCTTTGGGTTTCCGTTTTCTCTCTCCTAATTTCCGGGTCTGACTTTCTATCCTGTCAAGGTCTAATTTTTTTGTATTTATTTTCATACAGGTGGGCATGTGGAGTCATCATGTACACTTTGTAAGTTGTTCTTCACAATGCGACCAATACTTAGGGTATAATTTTACTCATCTAGTCGTATCTCTAGGTTAGTCGGATGCCCTCCATTTTGGCACCGTAAGCAGATGATTATGCTTCGAAATATTATGGAAGGGAAATACTCATTTAACTCTCCTGAGTGGGAAAGCATCACAGGTTAGAAATATATAATCATCCATCAGTAATCAGTACGTGGAATTTAATTATTTGAATTCGTTTAATAATTATTCTTGCAGAAGGTCCTAAGGATTTGATAAGGAAATTACTTGTGGTAGACCCATCCAAACGTTTGAATGTCAATGAGGCTCTTCGGCATGAATTCTTTCAGGTTACGGTAAGGGATTTGTAATGGAAATTTTGTATGCGTCAAGCTGGGATTAAATTGCAATTTGTGGGTGTGGATGTGACCTTTTCATATGATTGCAGCATTACGTAACCAAAGCATTTGACGCTCGTAAGAATTTCCGCTTCGCCATCATGTGTGTCCGGTGCCTTATACGAATTCGGCGTCTAAGGTTTACACCCGAACCCCTCTCATTGGCTATTGCTGCCGTTGATCCTTACCGAATTAAGTCGTTTAGAAAAGTGAGTTTGCTCTTGAATAATTCAATTATCGACCAAATATTGGTCCATGAAAATATCTAATATAGATATGCAGATATCAAGTGAAGATATTTGCTGAATTCAATGGTTGTTTTCTGTAGGTAATCGACAATTGCGCATTTCGTGTGTACGGCCATTGGGTGAAGAAGGGAGATTGCCAAAATCGGGCTGCGCTCTTTGAGAATGTCCCCAAGACGGATATGCAGAATTTGCTGAATAATCGCGGCGGCGGCAATGATTCCTCATCTCGATTATGATCATTGGTATTGCTGTTTTAGTTGATCCCCTAGTGATATGAGGAATAAGAGAGTGATCTATCGTATGTAAATTTATTTTCCCTATTATATGAATCCCCAGTGCAGTGTAATCCATTTCTGTTTATTATGACTATGACTATCTGTTCCATTGCAACTAAAACAGCAATGCAATTTTCTAGTGTTTTAAAGTCAAATTTTAGTCACTTGTATTTTGTTTGTACGCACCGCCGCGACCCACTATTAGCTCATTGCTGGTATGTAATTAATGTTAACTAATCCGGTGTTTTTAGCCATTTAGGTTGTCGTCGCAATGTAAAATTAAGTAACTTATGAATTTTTATTCCTATTTAGGTAGTTGCACTGTCCTGTAAAAATCCAAGTATTTTATCCTCCAGAAATACATTTAGAGTTCTCAAAGAGTTTAATTCGGTATCCTCCATAATTAGAGCCTATGCCTACTATATCATTCATGCGCAACAACGATGCACACTGGCACTAGACAATACAAAAACACAAACTTTTACAAAGTGAACGCAGCTCATTTATGATTGCGACGGAAAAAACTAACTTTATTGACGGCTGGAAAAAATAACAATTACAGGGCTTTCTCCCTGGTCGGCGTAACACATTTGCCCCCCCCCCCCCCACTTCATGTTTGAATGTGCACAATCACATGAACGTGTGTAGATTATAATGCGACAGGAACCGCATTTGAAATATATTCAATGCCGGTGGAAACGGCATATGAAATTTTCTAGTGCCCCGTCACAATTGAATTGACCACTTCGTTGAACCGTCTAGGAATAAAGGAGAATGTAGCCAGTTATTATCAATAATTCTGATTGATTTTATGTATGCTTGACTTACTTGGAACGAATTTCACTGCCTGGTGAATAGAAGGGATTGGACATTAGATCACAGAAGGCCCCATGTAGTTTTCGAAACATCTGAGAAGAATTTTATTGACATAATTAAAAATGCTCAACTGCAAGCTCTCCTGAATTGTCTATTTTCATGTCAAGCATGCATGACTGTCACTTACCGTCCTAATATCATTTTCCCTTAAGGGCATACTGCTCTCTTCAATAATTATCACAAACTTGATCTTGGTGTTCGTCATGTAACCGTAACTATAGGAACCACCAGTGGATTAAAATTCCTCATAAATTCCTTATGATTATTGATAAATAACTTACACTTTATAATCCTCTTGGGCTGTGAGGGCACCCAAATAAAGCTCCCGGGTCACCTCGTGCGGTGCTGCACTTGTGACCCCACCAGGAAGCATTGCACTTTTCCCTGAACTTTGAACTCTTTCCTCGATTATGTCCAAAGCTGAACTTACTACGAAATGATACTGCAATTCTTCCACTCCAGCCGTTTTTGTCCGAAAATACATGGGGCCATTCTGAAAGACAAATAATCCTAAGGTAAAGGTCGCCTTCATGATTACATTTCTCAACATTATCTAAGTATATCATCTTACGTCTTTTCCTATCACGGCTACGCAAACTGCCATAATAGTTTTCTTCGCAGTTTGTTCTCTTTTCCAAATATTTCAGATGATTCCGATCAGCTCAGACAATGCCTACGATAGTAATTAATTTTTTTTTACATGACTGCTGATTCGGGTTCCACCTCCACCCACAGAAAGCTCACAAGCCATCAACTTACCACTGCTAGACCTCTCGGGTACTCATCCCTTGACAGTTGAATCCAAAATTGCTGAAATTCTTTTTGGTAAGTTTGACTGTACTTCTATTTAAGGAGAATTTCTGACTTAATTTTAAATATGTCGATTAATTTCCATCGAAAAAAAAATATGCCAAAAAGTTGAGACTACTGTTATGAACTTCGCGCCAGTCGCCGCCATCGAAATGAATGAATGAGATTCTTCAGTGAATTCTTCTTATACGCGATACTAAAATACTTTATTTGACGACGAAAGCATTATATTATTTAACTCTTAGTTAATGCATTTCTTGAAATTTTAGCCAATAATGCGTCTCTTGAAATCTTGTTAAAAGTCAAGTAGAAAATTTTGTTTACATCACATGGAAAAATGCAACCGGAAGGTTTAATCACAGATATAGTAAGATACATTATAATTATAACACAGACTCAGCATTCAGCATCACTCACTCACTGCATTGACAAAACAGAATTAATTATTGTCGGAATCACTTCATAGGAAGGCACACACTGCTTCACCCAGGACTGTAACTCCCGATGCTGTGGGTTCAGTCTACAGTAAAACTGAAGAAAATAAAACGCAGATGATAGATCACAAACATCCTCCTTATTTGACGTCGTCCAGCTGGTCATAAGAGAGTTCATGTATTGACACACTCGGGATATAAAAGTTAACTTGTGGGTAAGATGAAACTGCTGTAGGACTGTGGAGATGCCCACAACTAAAGGCATCCCGTCTAATGGCTCGGATGGCTTCCGGCTTAAAATGGACCCTGTATATTAAATGAAAAAAATATAAACCCTTGAAGCTATAGTCCTGTGAATCGTGAAGATGAATGAAATATGAAACGCCAATATGATGAATGAAATGTGAAATGCAACACTTACAGCTCTGCTTGGAGTACATAAGCTTTGGAAGCTGCTGAATGACCACCATTGATAGATAAAATGGCAGGTATTGAATAGGATTGGATGTCGTGTAAATCTTCCACAAAGGCTCACAAATCCCAAGTGGTTCGGACTGATTAACTATTTCATAAAGCAGAGGATTCTCCTCCGGGAAGGAGACATTCTCCTGGAGTTCTTTGGCCAACATTCTGCAATAATGTAAAACAAGCATGTAAAATTGTCAACAATATAAGAGTCATGATCATATAACACTTGCAAGGTTCGTCCTTGGAACAGTACCTGTTCAGTGTGTCCACCGAGCTAAAAACAAATTTGGCGTGGGAATTAGCTGCCACCTTAAGCTGATACTGAATTCTTTTACGAAGCAGCTGCATCTGACCAATTTTCAGAATGACATCTAGTATTGGTCCATTGCGAATTATTTTAGTCGTCCATGAGGTGTAATTTTTCTTGGCAAGATCTGTAACAAAAACGTTAAAAATTAAATGTCGACGTGGAACCTAATGTGCAACATCGAAAAAACCAACAATTCAGCCTTACTAATGAGCTTCGAACTTGGTGTCAGTTCTGTATGAAGAGCATCCAAGGCCTCCCGAACAATTTTCTCCGAAACTTCCTTCCTCAGTAACTTTGATAGCTCCTGAAAATAAGTACTTTTTTGTCTAGATAAATGGCAAAAAGAGCAATATTTCAACTCCTGCTCACCTGCAACTGGTCAGCCACCATGAAAGCAAACAGTTTGTCCAAAGCGGACATTCCCGCAATATCTAAAGCTCGTTCCATCACAGCAAAGGACTCATTGGTAACAATGGAAGCATTCGTCTTGGCGTCACTCCATGCATTAGATCCAGGTGAAAAGACTGCGGTTCGGGCATCTGTAAGTATTATTAGCTCTCTGGCTAAACGCCGCATGAAGGTCATTCCATCGTCGGAAATTAAAGCCGGCATTGGTACATCCTTTGACTGGTAAATACTTTGGGCAGCATACACTTGCTTTTTCATTATGAAGTTGTAGTCCTGCTCCGCTGCGTAGTTGATCACCCGAGCGAATTCTTCTTGAAATATCTTGAAAAAAGTTTCGAATAATTTAATTTATGAACATCTTATTGAATACTCCACTGCTATGAACCTCAACCCTAAAATAATTCTCACCTTGAGACCATGTGAATGTACATAGTCCCCAATATATTCGAATGAACGTTGAATACCAGCCTTACGCTGGGCAATGATTTCCAATTTATCATCCAGTTTCTCTTTTCCCGAGTTTCCCCTTCCAAAGTTTAAATTGATGCTAAGCATCTGGGAGACTTGGGAAACTAGCTCTTTGCGAATCCCATTTTCTAACAGGGCCTTCGGCTCGATTCGAATTATGCCAACCAATGTTGTTTGCATCATCAAGATCCCCTCCGTCAGTAGAGACATTTCATGTGTGAGTTGAGACACCTGGAAGATGTCAAGCACTTTCCCAATAATATGGACATCCATATAAACAGGTCAAATCACTCACCTTGTGTCTGTCCTCAAGCTGTGCATACGATTTGACACGGTCCTTATCTAACCTAGTGGGAATTTCCCGGATGGAATTCGTCTGAATATCAATAATGCTGTGAAGTAGGGAAAATACTTTTTCTGGGATTATTTGCAACACTCTTTGAACGAAGGACACTAGCTCTCCAGAGTAGTAGGAGGACACTGACACAAGATCTTGGGATTTGGCTTGACTCAAGCGCAGCAACGGCATGTCCATTGCGGATGCAAGCTAGAATTTAAGGAGAAAAGTCAATCACATCAAAGAAAAAAAAGTCAATTAAGCCAAAGCTGATACTCGTAAAGATTAAAAGCAGATCTCACTTTCAAAAAGACGGCACGGAGTTCAGAAACTGCTGCTGGTTGCTTCTGTATTAAGGACTGCATCTGAGAAGTGTAGCCATCAATTAAGGGGCCCCATGCGTAGCCGAAATCCGCAACGATTTGTAAGGTGACAAGTATGTCTTCATTGATATTCCCTGTGCGTAGCATCTGAGCTAAGCATGTTATGATTTCATTTACCCATTCCCGCACTTGCACTTTACTCTCCAGCCCGTGGAATTCTTAAGTTAAATAAATCAAAAGTTTAGTTAATGTCATGCGCTGGGAAGATAGAAAATCTTGAGCTCACCCAACATCTCTTGAAAAGCACGTATCAACTCGGCAATTTTCCTGCCAGAGAGAAGCAGCTGAGCGAAATCCAGTGAATCAATCTGATTAGCTTTCACTTCTAACCACTTGGCCAAGTTTTCTATAGAATTCATCAAGTTTTTAAAGCATTTTCTTCCATATAATAAACGGCTTATTATCAAGTTATTACCATTCTTCTCGATTCTTGTTAGAGGTTGTTTACCACCAAATACTTCAGCTAATTCATTCACTCTGTCCTTTGCCTCTATTTTGTAGCCGTCCCATTTCGTACGTTTCTCATCTAACAACTTTAACAATTACATTGCATGAGTTTTGGAACTCTTGGTTATTAAGAACTTCTGATTGTATTTTATACAATTTTAATACCTTCCTGAACAATTCCTTGACTTTAAGCTCAAGCTGAGACGTGACTAGAAGGAGCTCCAATAATGCAAATGAATTCTTGGCACCGTTAGCAAAATCTTTGAGTGGACGAAGCTTCTTCCCTCCATCATAGCCTACAAAATGAATTGAATTGAAGTGAATTTAGTTGGATTCCATTGATACCTTGAGAAAGTTTCTTCATTACTAGAGCCAGTCGAACTAGTATGAAGAAGCATCCAGCGTAAAGTGACATTCGCCTCTCTCAGCATGTTCACTACCATAGCAGCACGCTCCAGTATATTCTCCTCTGTCAATACACCTTCTTTCAGAGTGTTACGCAAGCCTGCTGTAATTGTCTGTAATAATTTTCCAAGTTAGCCTTCATTGGGTTCCTCTACGTAGATTTATAGGATTTACTTGAATCTTTGATGTATTTTGTACGAGGGATGACACAACTTCGGCATCGATCGTGTTGTGAATAGCCTCCTTGGCAGCAGGGAAGGATTCCCAGGCCTCTATCAAGTTCACATGAAATCCAATGTAGACAGATATGATCCAATTGTCTGAGAAAAACTTGTCAGTGATCTCCCTCATTTTGGCTTTCTGGTTTTTTATTGTTTTTGGAGAGAAGAGAAGAATGACGAATAAAATGGACGCTTGTGCTCCCAAGGCAGCGGATCTATGAGCTGGTAATGGATAGCAACAAATTTGATTGTAGATATCGTCTGAATTCAACTTTCCTATCAGCATGTTTACTAGTAACTCGCTGACGGGGACACGCCTGCGAAAATCAAACGATAATTTTGAAAAAAAATCGAATTACATCTGTCATGCACAGTATCACAATCCTTACTCAAAATAATCTTCAGGATATTTTGGAGGGCGGTGATTCTGAGTGAAACCCGTGGAGCGCAGAAGCTTGCATACATCATCAACATTCGTTTCAGAAGAGTGCTGATGGCCCGAGCAACGGTAGAAAAATGTCAACATCCGCTCCCTCACAGTCCCTTCAATGTACCAATCGACTAGTAAAAGCATTACGCCGTATAGGTACAAGGACTCAGCCTAAAAATTCACAAGATTCCAATTTGCCTACACAGTTGTTAGTCGAGTCGAGATAGATAAAAATAGTTTGTTACCAATAGCTGTTTCCCTTCTAGGTTTTGAAGAACAGTTTCGATTGTCATTTGTATATAAAATCCTGAGTCGAGGTCTTCAACAAAGCGATTCAAATCTGTGACGTACTTAACAATGCTCTCAAACATAAGATAAAACTCGGTAATCACAGCAGAATAGTTCCTTCTCAGCTCTTCATCAATATCTTGAAGTGCCTGCGATGGATTAATTCTTCAATTCATTCACCTATGCATTCCATACATGTTTCAATGTACTTACCTGATTCTTATCAATCTTAGCCTCGAACTTCTCCGGGTTAACAAAGTATCTCAAATCACTTATAACATCACAATACTTGCTCACGTCCATCTTCGAAGACAAGCTACAGAAGACCCGTCAAATATTTCCTTTGTTAACCAACACCTACACATTCTATAATGCAACAATAATAATTATGTTCCTCACCGAAATATTTTTGGCACACTATCCTTCAGTCGCAAGATTTCTGCGATGATTGCATTTCCCCTACTGACAAGCTTTAGTAAAGCCTGTCCGCAGAGATTGTTGTCAGCTAGAAAATCCGACATTGTTCAAGCCTGCAATATAGAATATTTTCACATATTTTCCATCCACACAACCTTCATTAACTAACCCATTTAAGACATACTTACAGAGTTCTATAGTGCAAGCAAATACACACACGATGATAAATGACGACGCCCTTCCAATCGCTTACAACAATAATAACAGCATCATAAACTTCTAATTAGTTTCAGAAAAATTAAAACTAAACAAAAATTCAAATGCCACAAAATCTACTGACACTTGACAAACTCCAGCGAACTGAATTTTAGTTTTATCTTCACAGGTCACATAATGTCAACTTCTAAAATGATTTTTTCATTCATTTCATCCGTCTCAAATTCCACTGTAGTATTTGACTTTAGCGCCTCATAATTCTCTATGATTTAATCCTCTTAAAAGCCAGAAGTGTCACCGGTTTTCGCAGACTAATTTGAATAATTGGTGAGCCAATAGGAGGCCAGTTTTGGGTTGAGAAGGAGCCAATGGAGTGAAGGCGGGCACGGGACCCTTCTGGTTAACGTGGGTGTACATAACAACACAACACACACAAGTCAAGTCCCCCAATGTATTCATCATGCAGCAATTGAGTCGAGTCGAGTCAACGGTCGACAGTCATTTTCCTCCTGACATCAGAAGCTGAATGGACCTATTTGAACAATTATTTTTTAACAATTAAAATCCCCAATTATTAGTACCCCCCATTTATTTTGAAGTATACAGTTGAAAAGTTTTTAAGTGGACAGGATGGCTCTCCAGCCATCAAATTCAGAACAGAAGGTGAACGTGTTCATCAGAGTGAGGCCATTAATTCAGCGCGAGAAGGATGCTGACGGTATGTAATTGAGTTAGTTGATTAGTCCAGTTTATTAATTGTTTTACAAACAACATTGTTATTTAAGTGTGATGTTTGTGCATTAAATGGACTCTATATTGAGTAGCATTAAATAAGTTTAATGAGCCTTTCGTGCGGTCTTCATTGCAGAAACAGTGAACTGGTATGCCGATGACCATATAATCCAGCAGTATCAGCAAGGAACCAAGAAGCTGCTCTTATCAACTGCACCTTATGCCTTTGATCAGATCTTCAATGAAGCTGCACGTACTGAGAATGTTTATGAGAAAGCAGTTGCTCCGATTGTGGAGAAATCGCTTCAAGGATTTAATGGGACTGTACTGTGTTATGGACAGACATCTTCAGGTGAGCTTCCCAAATTACATGAAACTTTTAGGGAGTGTGGAAATATTAAGTCAGTAGACTGGTAGGGGGAGGGGTAAGGCTCACGTATAAGATACATTACATGTTACGTATGGATTTGGGGAAGGGAGGGGGTCCGTAATCAGCGCTAACGTAATATTTGCACGCTCCCTTGTTTACATTGCTTTAATTTGACATTGATTCAAACATTGATGTAATTTGTTAATTTTGTACACTTGACTGTACAGGGAAAACTCACACGATGTATGGTAGCGAAGACGAGCCTGGGATAATCTTCCTTACTGCTCAAGATATATTCAGGCGCTTAGGAGATGACAGCCGGTCCTACTTAATTAGGTGAGACTTTTCTCTAGAAGTTCTTTCAAATCAGGCTAGTTCTTGTCCCAGAAGAATGATTCACGATTTTTCTTTCGTATTGCAGGATCGGACTTTTAGAAGTGTACAATGAAAAGCTGACCGATTTGTTGGATCCTCAGAGAAAGCACATCGAAATTCAAGAAAAAAATGGAGAGGTGATTCCCAAGGACTTGAAGGAGATTGACGTCTATTCTCCCGAAGACATGCTGGACGCCGCTCGCCGTGTGCAAAAAGAGCGTAGGATTGGGGAAACTCGGATGAACAAAGAGTCATCCCGTTCCCACACCATTCTTCGGATCATTGTTCGAAGCCGGTCCAACGATGACTCCGAAAAAACCCAACTGACGCAAGCCCTTCTCAA
>JAQIWI010000640.1:0-25687 GCA_034698825.1 Deuterosminthurus bicinctus | reverse complement strand
TTTTTTTCTATAACGGAAAAAATCTCTCCATAACTTCCACATCTCCACCAAATTGTGACAGTATGACGGGAGAAAATTCCATTTAATTTGACCACATGGAAGAGAAAAATTGCTGCTGCTGCTTTCTTTTCTTTGTTTGTCTAGACAACCGAGAAATTCTCTAGCCCTGCTCATATGTCAATTAAAATCCTTACTGTCCCTGCCATTGAATCTATAGTAATATATATGTACACCCTCCTCAATTCCCCCTAAAACAGCTTAACTATTACAAAAGAGACACGCTCACCGTTGCCGCCGCCGACGCAATTTATACATGGAGATCCTCATCATCATCATCATCTTATAATGACGACGACGACGATTCCAACTACATTGCACATAGTTTCAGTCACAATGAACAACTAATAGGGAAGATCTGGATACTGGCCATCATCATAGCAATTTCTTTTTACAATGATTCTCCACTAAAAGTTAATGAGAGTCTGTACAGCTGTTTTTTTACTCCTACTTTTTCATGTCAATCGTATATGTGTGTACGTGTGTCGCCATATTCAAGATTCAAACGATTATTTTTAGAACGTTTTCTTCCATAGACAGAGAGAGAGAGAGAGCGAGTGAGAGTCCAAATCAGAACATGTCAACTGGGAGTAAAGTATTGTGCGCAAATAGACCCTAAACAAAGTCTTGGTCTTGGTCGTCGTCGTCGTATTTATCAATTTCTCGTTCTTCCACTTGCTTTCTGACTAAATTCCAGCGACAGTCTCTATATCTTTCTTTACGCTCTTTCTCCAAACAAATTGACTCTGTGATGCTATCAGTGACGGATTTGTTATGAAAATTCAATGCAAGTCTTTACTATTCAAATCCCACTCACTCTACTCTCTGTCGCTCTCTCTCCCTCCTGATCCGATTTATTCCACTGTTTTCTACGTTATTATTATTGTTATATAGAAGCTGCCATTAGGAAAGCAAGAAACTCATCCAGGAATCCCATCCAACAACCTTTGCTGTGCTGTTCCATATCCTTGTCCTTGTCCTCTTCCATCAGCTCGAGTGGAATCAGCCTGGAAATTGAAACACAAGTTTGAAAATTATTGACAAAGTTCCATTTCTTTTGTCTCACTATATTACCACGATGATGATGATGATGACTATTCTGTCTGAAATGAAACTGAAATTTCTATTCAATCTTTCATTTCAATCTTCCACCTTTTCTCCAAAACACACACGCACACACAAAACTATTCGTCTGTCAAACATAAAGGCTGACTTGGATGACGTCAAATAGTACATAGAAGAGTTGAAGCATGTGTGCTATTAAAAGCAAGTAGCAGCGCCCGACTGTCTCTCTCCGAGTTAATTGGAGCATGAGGGAATTGAGGCAAGACATTGGTTTAGGTGGATGAAGAACAAGGGGGGAGCGAGATAAGGGAGCAGGTAGATTTATTAGTCTGTTTCACATGGATTTAGCTTTCATTAAATTCGTCCAAGGAGTTGACTTTACCCTGCATGCGGTAAGTCCATTATGACAGGGCATTACTCAGACATCAGCTTGCTCGCTCGTGGATGAGACAAATAATGCGGAAGGAGGAGAGATTCCTCGCTGTCACTTTAGATTTTGACCCTGATGAACACATGCGATCCCAGTTGCTCTAAAAAAAGTACAGAAAGGCTAAAGGATCAAGCTAAATAATAACCTATATAACCTTCTTAACGAGAGAACCGTATGAGTTGCTTTTCTCTCAGATATGTTTTCTCTAAGAAAAAAAAAGTTATACTTCCATGCACCTTTTATTACTATTTCTATATAAAGCCACATGAGAATTAATGCCTCCAGATATATGAAGAGACATTTGTGAGCTCACTGTGGACAAATAAGTTTGGAAAGGGCAGTGGAAAATTCAAAGAGATGAATTTAATAGAGAAAGAGAGAGGATTCATGTGATTCCATCCGTCTCCAATCTGTTCATGCCATTATTCCTGACTGGGGAAATAAATAAGAGAGAATGGTTATGTATAGAGAGAGAGTCGGTCATGACATCCACATGGAGAAATGTTTGGAGAATAACAAAACTTTTCGTGTCTATACACGTGAAGGCTGAGATGGCGGGGATGGATATGTAGTATGTATGAAATGTACTCAGGACGACGACGACGACTGCTCTCGTCTTCAATAATATATCCGACTGACTCAATCATTGGATCTCCCTCAGAAAACTTTCCCTCACTCATATATAATATTCCCTGAGGACAAACGGAAGTGATTCCTATGACGGTTTGCTTTATTTCCGAAAAATTTCATATCATTTTCCCGGTGCAAGAGGACAGGTGAAGTGGAAACTTTCTCCTCTCAATTTCTATCAGTGTCTTTGCTACTTTCTACCACTTTCTAGAGGCTCATGCCTTTCGCCTCCTTTCCATTTTACTTTCACCTCCCATCTGGGGATCCAAAACTCTTTCTCCTTCTGTATACATTTTCAAGCACCCTTATGCATTGGCAAGTTTAGACCAACGTCAGTTGTCTTTACATTAAAATGTAATGTGCTTGCTGTCCCTATATTATTTAAATAATAATAATCAAATTTTTTATAATCCTGTTTCAAACATTAATTTTTGTGGGAAATTTTCCTACAAAGAAGCCATGGCTAGTTATAGAGCTTTATTACAAATGAAATCTAAATATATGTATATGTACACTTTCATTTGTACAAGCAATCTACACTTTCACTCCGTTGCCAATCTCATACAAACTCTCATTCTCTCAAGTGAAACAAACGTTGTATGAAAAGACCAAGTGAAAAGGTATGAATGAGTGGGAGATTTTGAAGGAATTCTCATTATTCCTAGTATCACAGTATAAGTAAGAGTAAGGATTTCCTAGAATTTTTCCTTTGCATTTCAATGTTAATAGGAAAAGTTCCAAGAACTCGCACAATAAGGCCCAGGTCGGGACGGGATGCCATGAGGGCATTGGCCTGGAAAAAGCTAATTAGACTACAAAGATGTCCATGCATGGTAAAGGCCAAAGTAGTTTCCAATAATAATATTATACCCCGAGCACTCTCTCACTTTCTCTCCCTCTCTCTGCAATAATAATTTTATAGTAGAGAAGACGCGAAAGTGTTTTCAATTCCCTCGGGTCTTTCCACAAGTCAAGGTAAGTTGAGGGAAATTATGTAAAATTATTAATAAGTCTCACACGGGATAATTAGTGGGATGAGGGGGAGAGAAATGGTGTTAGAAAAAGGTGGAGGGAAAGGATAATGTCGTCCATCATCTTGCCCCTGTCAGCTCCAGTCAAGCTGCTCACTACATTACAAATGACTCGAAATGGTAAAGAGGTCGATGAAATTGTTTTTTTTTCTGTCTTTCACTCCCTTCATTCAACTAACTAAGGACACTGCACTCTGCTTTCTCTGATCAAAATTGGAGAAAATAAAGAAATTAGATTGGCTGCTGCTGCTGCTATAATCAAATCAGGACATCAACTATGATGGAAAAACCCACCTTGATTTCTTTTCCTCATGCATATTACCAAGACTCATTAAGTTTGAGACAATATAATGATACTATAGAATCCCTTCCGACACCGACGAACCTCTTTCACCAGCCCAAATCAGTTGCAGTTAGTTGTCGAGAAGAGCGGGGGGAAAAAATAATTAATTTCTACTGTTCATTGGATGAAGCAGAGCTAATTAAAGGGAAGGGGACAGTAAGTTGTTGCCATGCGTAATGTATGTGAGTGGGAAGTTTATGGGACTTTCTCCGTGTGGTTTCTCTTCCTCCGCAATGTCACAGCTTGAAGGTCGATGGGGAAGACGAAGAAGAAGCGAGAGTCCTAATGTCTTTCCTTCTCTCAACACTCCTTGATTTACTGATTAATGAGAACCAAGGAGGTTTGCAAGCAATTAATTCTTCTTCACTTGGACGCAGTCCTAATTGTCTCCTATTTTTCTAACCTAAAACCCTCTCTTCCTCCACTTTCTACTCCAATGTCTTTGCATAATTTAAAGCTCAACCTTTCTAGATTCAGTACAGAGCACATCGGAGGAGCAGACAACAAACAAAGTCTTTAATACTCTTATTGCTCCTCTCTTTGGTAAACTATTTAAAATTTCACCATTTTTCCCTTGGCACGGAACAAGAGTACGTACGTACAAGCAAGCTTATTGTATTAGCATCAAGCTAACATGAATGAACCAATTATAATCTGGAACATTAGTCCAACTAGAACTAATATGTACGTGTAATGGAGAAAGTGGAAAAAAGGTGTGAAAATAAAGTTCTTTCAACCTTCATGCAACCTTGCCAATGATTGCAGCAGCAGTATCCAAGCTTTAAAAGTCAAAAATTCTTGTTTGTTTCCTGCAACATGGACAGGGATTTCACTTTGAATTGCAATGCAATCCTAGAGAGCGGAGAAAGTAAGAGAAAGGAAGAAAAAACAGACAAAAATAGGATCCGCTTCCATGTACTACCTTTCCCTCGTCATCCCACATTTATTAGCATGGGAAATCTGGGATGGAAAAGCCACCATCAAGGCTTGACTTTCACAGACGTTTAGAGGCTTTACGAGCAAATAGAAAATACGAGCTTGAATGGAACTGGAAAAGGAGCTCTCTCTCTCTCTCTCAGTACCATTCCAATCCCAGCCAACTTTCTTTGTATACACGCATGAACATACCCATTACGCCTGGAATGGGATGGATCGATGATAGCAGAGTGAGTAAGTGAGGCTATAGTAGCCGCAGAAGGGAAAGTACTTAAGGAGAGAAAGAGCGCGAGAGGTGCGTAAATGCTCCTCACATATTTGCGCTCTCACTGTATGTGTGTGTCTGTGTGTTCTGCAAGTAGACCAAGAGTTTGACTTGCAGACTAGTAGTGGTGGCAGGCAGAAGTAGTAGTTGTAGTGAAAGTTGGACGACGTAACATATGACTCGTGCCAATGAAAATTCATTCCTCTGTCTCCCTTCCATGTAACATGATGATGAGTAGACAGACCAGACTGTGAGAGATTTCTCTGGCTCTTGTACTACTAAATCATGTAAAGTAGAACAGATGAGTGAGTCTGACGAGGGAATTTATAGGCTCTAGTAGTGCGAAGGCATAAGGAGGATAGGACAGAGTCATTTCCGCCTTTAAATTGCCCACAGTAAAGCGAGTGGACAAGATATGTTAGGTAAGCGTTAGAAAAGACAATTAGCACTTCCGCCCGCAATATGTTACGTATGTCTACGTATATAGTTTTACACATTATTGTAAAAAAAAAAAGACAGTGGGCGAATATTTTCATTGTTGAACCACATTGTCCAATAATAGGAGCCTTGGGCTATTTGAACAAGGACAGTATAGCTAAATTTAGACCGTGATGATGAAGACAGGAAAAAAGTGTTAAAGGCTCTACTACAGCTCGATATATATAGAGTAACAAATATTTACGGTCAGCAGCCTGGTTCATTCTAAAGATTGACAGCTGGTAGAATTGGTGTAGACACTGAGTTGGGAATTGAGCCCTGTGTCATTCCACCTTTCCAGCTACCACCAGAACATCCAATTGTCTCAGTGTCAAAGTCATCTGCTCTAGCTACACACCCAATGCTATGGGAGGTAGGTATCCAGGAGGTACCTGGAGTTAAACGTGTGTGCCCATTTGAATGGGTTCGTATGTCAATGTGTTCTTATGGCTCTGCATGTACATTATGTTCCTTATGGACAGAGCTTGCTATAACGGTGTGGGGCTTTGGGAAAATCCTTGCTAAATCCTTTGGCTACTCTTTCTCTCTCCACCACTTTCCCTCCGCTATTTTTTTCCATTTTTTTCCACCCGCTTCATCTGGTCCATAAAGTAGTTCTCTTCTACCCTTGAGTCCAACAGCTGCCTCTTGTTCTTCCTCCTACCATATCTCTGCTCTCCAATGTGAAAATTCCAGCATTGAATGTAAAGCTTCTTGCTTGAATTCTATCGATTTTCTCCGTCTCTTCTATATGCTCTTGTTCTAACCGGTAGATTGTACTTGTGTGACTGGAAGGCATGATAGAAAGTTGGACTGACTAAGAATCATCGTGTTTTCTACCGTATATACACCATTTCCTCTTAATGCAGTCAGTCAAAAGGACAAGCTGCCGCACGTATCCAGATTATGGCGATACACTTGCACTTTTACTTGTCCTATCCATATATGTACTATGTAAGGTCCTATGCAATAACGTAACATACTGGGACACAAGTTTCCTGTCCTTCTCCCTTCCTCCTTGGCTTCATTTCCTTTCCGTCCATCTGAAATATGACCATGGATTCATATGGCAGATGGGCTTGAATTACCACCAAGGCCATAATTACCCCAATTCTTCCACTGACATCCGCCTTGCATGATGAACCGTGAACTCTCTAGGCCCTTTCGTAGTGCTTCCACGCATTGAAGCACACACACACGGTCCTCCTGGCTCCACACGAGGGCTTAATTTGGCCAGTACCAAAAGGCCCTGAGATTTCACACATAACACCATAAACGCTTATGTAGGCTCCTGTACAGTCCACTTGATGATGATGATGATGATGATGAAAGAAATAATTACTGAAGGAGGACCATTGATTGTTTTCACAGCCGCCGCCGTAATGACCCTCACAAGGGTATTGCATTTACAGTAGTGGAAGTAGAGGGAGGAGGAGACAGAGAAAATTTGGAAAGGAGCTAAATGAAGCTTTCTCCATTTGATCACATTTTGGATGGTGTATCCCGGGAAGCCACAGGGGGTCCCATTTACTCCCTTCTATAATTTGCTTCCACATACTTTCTCCCAGCATGAAGCGGTGGAATTGCCACAGGGCTAAAATTTTCATAGAAAAAAAATCTTGCTTGTTATCATTGGCTTTCCACAGCCTACAACGCTTGTGGCTGCTCCAGTAGTCAAAGCTATAATATGGAGAATGTGATGAGAATCTGCGGCTTGGAATTAATAATGAGTAATTCGGACAGTTGTGATTATCAGTGTGACATTCGTAGTGACTTTTAAGGTAATGAATGGTCTAGTCAACATCATGATAAGTTATGAAGGACTGACTGCGGGGAATTATCAAGTGTGATAGAGCCCGTGGAACTGCGCATAGGACGAGGAGCATCAAGGTTCCAACGCAGTGGTGCAAGTGGAAGTGACTTGGCTGTTATTACCAAGAGGAACGTAGGGAAACCGCAAACGTAATATCCGCCGTTTCTACAACCTCACACACACAAACACACGCACACACACTTTCCCCTATTACTATTTACACTAACAAAGAGAACAACGAGCCATATAGGACTTACGCTCTACTACTACCACTCACTCCTACTGCTGAACAAGACACATAAAATTCCTACAAGAAGTCATAGGAAATAAATTTCCTCTTACTTCACAGCCAGGCTTGCTCAAGTCAAGCTCACTTCCTAACTGTGGCCTAAAAAAATTTGCTGGAGGGAGAGAAAACGTTGAGAACGATTCCAAAAATCTTGCCACAAACACTTTTTTTTTCTTAAAAAAAATCTCGTGAAAAAAAAACTTTGGCAGTTGAGGTAAGGATTATCGGGAAGTCTCAATTGGAAATTTTAGTAGAAATCTTTGCCAGTTCTGTGAGAAGATTCAATGTTTCTCAATTTTTTTCTATTCCCGGCAATCTGCCAACAATGTTTGTAAGTAAAGAGTCAACTCAGCGTCTAACTGGAATGTAGACGCTAAGTGTGTACGTAAGTAGTACTATATAGGTATAGTGTGAGGCAAGATTTATACATTCAATTGACTCCACCAATTTTTCCCTCTCATTTTAATCGTGACATGGAGGTGAATTCTAATTTATTTTAATGTCTCCTCCACCTCCTTCTCCTCCACCTCTTCCTCTCTCACAGTTGAAGAGAAGAGAAATTTGTAGGATTGACTTGAGGTAATCAATAGAATTAAATTTCCCACAGAGTTTCATGCGGGAGCATTGGGTGCGAGAGTGAGTGAGTGAGAGGCGGTGGAAAATCGATAGCAACAGCTACAAATTACATGGTGAATGCACTGGGATGAGCTCATAAAACAAATGAGCTGCCATGGGAAGAAAATGATGATAAAAACAGACCCCCACCTTTCCCATTCGTCCTTCTTATATCTCACAGAGTCATGTCTGACATATGAACGTGCTGCTCCTGCTTCTATATATACGTATACTTACTGCTGGATTCCAATCTGATTACTAGGCTACTATCAATGAAGGAATGAATGACCTCATTACTACATGCTCACAACTGGCCGGGATATAGCTGTGGACAATGGGGATTTGTCAGTCCTGCTGGGTGAAAGTTGGAGAAAGTTGTGGATGGATATAATAATCATGATAATGGCTATGAATTCCCATGTAAAATCACATGCTACTTTCCCCGGGCTCAAATTGTCCATCGATCGTCAGATTTGCGCCCGGACTAATAATAACAATCGTTCAAATTACCTCTCTCCCTACACTCGACTGCCTTTGCACACTTGCATGGAAACTCAAACTCACTCGGAGCAATTAAAGGAAGAGAGACGGCCGCATACAAACTGTAAATAATAGTTATTTCAACCACATCCGCCCCATATCCTCACTCTAACTAAATCCATGCACATGATTAAAACTAGTAGATAAATTAAACCCAATTCTGACATTTACTGCGTCCCCCTTGCTTCCGTCCTTCTCCCTCGCTCTCATTCTCGCTTTATATCCCCCAAACACATACGTGCTTCCACTTGAAAAAACATTGCTTACTGCCAGCACTACTACTACGTACTACAATACAACAAGTAAAGTCAAAGTTTGCAACTTTGTTTGCTTTTGATTACGTGAAATGTGGAACAATTGCAAGTGTACGGGTGGGAGTGCGCGGTTGGAATGACCAGTGTGGTGATAGGCTCCAGCCCAAGGCTTTAAAAAGTTAAACCATTTATCTCCGTGCCAGCTGTTCCACTACTGTATGGTGGTATAGAGCTATTGTTTCTCAGTCAGTTCAAACTGTGTAAAAATCTGGTGTGAATTTAATGAAAATTTCATTCAAACTCGAACCAAATTGAGCCTACTTAAAAAAGTGTTGAAAAAACAACTTGGAATAATTTCCCAAAATTTCTGTATAAAATCCTGCAGAATAAAGGAGCCAGTTTTTATGGCGTTAAAATTGAAGGGATTCGGGCTAATCAGTCTTCATAATACAAATCGCACGTCGGTCCTCTCCCCAACCGAGCCAGGAGACTTGTAAAGAAAAGTGAGAAAAGTTTTACAGGCTCTGCTGACTCTTTATTGGTGGAATCTTGAGGGAGTTGTGAAGCTAAAGAGCGTGTGCGTTTGTGTGTGTGTGTGTGTGCAAGACTAAATTTCCGTATCGGCAGGCTGATAGATGGAGAAGATTGATTGGAGGACAAGTTGGAAAAGAAGGGAGTGCTGGTGCTGTAAAGTTAAGCCTTTACAGTAATTACTTTGCATGCTGAGTATAACCTGGAAAGGATTTTTATGACTGTCATAACCAGGAAAGTGAGTCAGAGTTGTAGTAACCACCTCATGTAAATATGATGAGAGTTATATAGAAAAGGCGGAGGAAGATGAGCAGGCCAGTTTATGAATCCTTCAATCTCAGTCAGTCCGTCAGTGACCAAAGTGAAGACAAGGGAGTTGAGGAGGGGAAGAATGGGACAGAGTGCGAGTAACGTACATACTAAAAGATGAATAAGATACTGAGTGGATTTTTGCTACGAGCGGATTTTTTAAATCCGCTGATCGCTCTTATACTTTTATGTGACGACATAAGACGACGAAGAAACTGCTTGAGGCTGATCGCTTTCTTTCAACCCGCATCATTTCAGCTGCTCCTTTACAACCCACAACTCTTCACTTAATTACATTCTTTCTTCCCTCACCATAGTCCCCGCATTAGCATTGTCAAAGTCACGGCTGTGTCATTCCATAGAATCCATGCAAGAAGAAACCCATAGCAAGCTTTCTTTTTTTTTCTTTTTCAATGTCGGAATCAGAGTGAGATGTGTCATCGAAGAGCTTTAGAGTCTTATAAGGACTGTAGGTATATGTAAGTACTCTGGAATTTTCTATACTTTCCTATCACCAATCTTTTCCAGTACGTACTTTCTTATGGGGAATCTGTCCCAAGGCTTTCTTATGGCAAATGTGTTCCAATGCTTTCTTATGGGGAATGTGTCCCAATGCTTTCTTATGGCAAATGTGTTCCAATGCTTTCTTATGGGGAATGTGTCCGAATGCTTTCTTATGGCAAATGTGTTCCAATGATTTCTTTTGGCAAACGTGTCCCAATGCTTTCTTATGGGGAATGTGGTCCAATGATTTCTTATGGCAAATATGTGGCCCAATGCTTCCTTATGGGCCGGGAAACTGAAAAAGTATGTACGTGGAAGAAGACGGCTGGAAAGGAGTAGTGGGGGGAATCCTATGAGAGTGTAGATGTACGTGTGGATCTAAATTGAAAATTCCCAACGACAAGTCTAAAGAAATCTGCATGTTGGCTCCAAGGACTTAAATAGGGAGCAGAAGGAAGGATGAGAAATTTCCCTGACAAATCTCACTGACTCAATGGGGAACTGTTCATTTAAGACAGTCAATCTATTCAGGAGGATATTATGGTGGAGAGAGAGAGAGGCAGAGATGGAGAAGGATTGGAAGACAGGAGGAGAGGTTGTGATGATTTGGCAAACTATGCATGGAGAGAGAGAGAGAGAGAAGAAGAGACAGGAGATGAGAATAATGCTTTGGTCGTATAGTCGTAGCATGTAGAAAAGCCTCTACTCCACTTGAGAGCATAAAGGAGCTGTGTCAGGATAAATGCCTGCCTGCCTACTCAACCTACTACTGCTACTACTTTCCCATGTGTACCCTCATACTTGTGTAAGTTAGGAGCATGTTTAAGAGGCTCGGGTTCGGGACACTAATATGCATGCGCATGGGAAAGGAGGCCAGAAGAGTTTGTAATTATGTGACAAGAAGAGTGGGGGGGGGAGAGGTAGAAAGGACGGGAGCTTGAAGCCACGTCGTTGTCAACCTGAGATGACAGTAAAGTATAATCAATTCGCCTCTTCATCATCATGAGAACAGCTCTTGATTCTCCTTCTGACACTCCATCATGCTGAGAAATAAATTAGACTGTCCCTCCTTACACACACATACTTGCAAAAACTCAACCGCAAACTCGTACAATCCTATGCACACAGACACTCTCACACAAACATTTGAAAACATGCACGCACGTTTAAAAAAAACACACACACACTACCTGAATAAACTTCATTCACCTGCTTCCGTTTCAAACTGACTGACTGTAGAAGTAGGGGGGAAAATTGGGGTAAAAAAATGTTATTAAAGTCTTGAGAATTTCAAGCTTTGCTTATTTCAAGTTTGAAATTTTTTCCTTCAATAATCCAACAACAAGTAGTGAAGGAATTGGAGCAGTAAAATTGGTGAGATTGGAACAGCTCCCCCTCTCATCCTCTGTGACCTGAACCATTAAGCCTCTTGTCTGTCTAATGCAGCAAGTCCAAAGGACATTTGCATGGGAATGACAGGGTCAGCCTTTTAACTCTAACGTCATCATCATGATAATTATGCAAGACAAACAGAAGGAGCGGGAGTATGGAGTTCTGTACACAGGATGATACCCGGGACGTGAGAGGCCTAACTAATCCTCCTTATGTACACATACACACACACACGTAAATATTCAACCCGCCCAAAGGCAAGGAAAATTAAGGAGCAGGAGAGGACGGGAAATCAGACCTGTCACATTCTATCCCAGTTCCATTTCACATATATAAACAACAGCAGCAGCCTGAACAACATTGCAAAGGTATAGGGATTTATATACTCTGGCTCTAATGAGAAGGATTTGGCTTACCCCTGTCAAGTCGGGACTCGTTAATTTAATAGTGAAAATTCTGTTAATTTTAAACAAACTCTTTCCTCTATCACCACAAGCCAGCTTGAGTCTCAACCGCACACACGCACACACACAAGCGCCCAACACACGCACACACTTTTCTTCTGTCTCTTTTCAACTTTATTATGAGTTTGAAAAACCTTCTGGTGCCTGGACCATAAGAGGAAGAGGAGCAAATATATGAAGAAGCAAGGGGAAATTAAAAGTCTCAACAAAGTCGTTCGCTCTTGCTCCTTTTTCCCTTTTGTTTACCAAAGGGTCGTCTCTGACTCCGCAAAGCTCCTCCTACTTAATATCCTGTCTGCCCTCCGTATATATACTACTTTCCCTTTTCTTAATGACTCACTGACTGACAGACAGACAGACAGAGAAGAATGAAAATGCCGTGCTCTTTATCAGCCTGACCTCATTCATGCAGACGCTTCATTATAAATGTTCCTTACTCCCAATAGAAATCACATGGACTCCCTCTTTCACCCACTTCTCACCTTAGAAAACCCAAGCCAGATCATACTTGTGCGTTACCTTTACCTTTTTACTTGTGCGTTATGTCACAGTTCCATAAAAAATAATGAAATAAATAAAATAAATAAACAAAACCATTCACTTTTATTAAATCACCACATAAACCAGACTGGAATCTGTAATTAAAATAGTGAGCAAAGATGCCGGGAATACTCATGAGAGTGTAGCCCTTGGTGGCTGTTATGAAGTCGAAAGGGAAAAAAAAGTTCTAATGGTCATCATCAGTATGAGAGGATAATACCAACTGGCGTCCGTTTGTAGCAGACGAGCTAAGTAAGTAAGAGAGTGCAATGATCAGTATGCCGCCTTGGTGGTGGTGGATGGAAAAGTTAATCAAAGCCCCGGATGGATTTTTTTTCTTTTTTTTCTCTCTAGCCCTCTCACATTTATCCAACTCGAATAAACTCGTTGGCTCTTGACGTGTGTGCAACATTCTCTTATGTGCGAGTAAAGTATCACTCATATACACTACTCACAAGATGAGGTAAAGGTGAGCCCAGTTTTTCTCTCACTGCCAGATGGATTGGAAATGAAATTGCTCCTACATACTTTTCCATCGTCGTCATCATCATCATCATCATCATGATCGCAGTGTACAACCTCCCATCCCAGCTCCCTTTAAATGGACGTCTGGCCCAGAGTCAGTCAGTCTCCTCATCTAGTTTAGCATTATTGGGATGGGGCCAGTGTGTGAAGAGCCCTAGATTGAATTCAACTTGGAGAAGAAGATGGAAGCAGTAGTGGAATTACATGGCTCCTTCCTCAACCCCACAACCACCACATCCCACAGTCAATAAAAGTTGGAAAAGCGGAATAGAAAAAGAAGGAAAAGCTTTCCTTGCTCCCCTTTCTTTCTAAAATAAACTTTTGTCATTTGAACACACGGGCCAAAGAGGACGACGAAGGATGTTCCAAAGACAGATGAAGGGATAGACCCCCACCGACAAGTTTTTTTTCTTTTCTACCAACATTCAAGGTAGACAACAAGGCGAGGGAACTATGTGGGAAATATCTGTGGCGTCGTCAATAAAAATCCCATAGAAGGCTCAATTGAATCCTCCCTTCCGTTCCTTTAACACACACACAAACACTACAAGGCCGAGTATATATGGAGGAAGAAGAGAAAATAAAAAAAATAAGGCAGAATGTAAAACTTTTTCAAAGCTAATCTTTTACTACGTTCTTCTTTGTCTATCTCTCTGTAGTCTCCCCCCTCATGATTATTATTATTCTTATACTTTCACTTTCTATTCTCGCTCTATTGACTATCATATCAGTTCCTCATCCCACAAAGTATGCGTCTCATCTTGTATACCCCCGCCGCCGTCGCACACACAAAAAAAAAGATTGATTCCTTTCCATTTTGATTGTTCAAGTAATTATATAAAAAAAAGACAACGGGCTTAAAACAAGAACAAGACAAGTAACAGCAACATTAACAGTCACCATTATCATCACTTCTGATCATCATCATCATCATCATCATCTACAGACTAATCACAATGTATAATTATTTTATATATTGCTTTCATATGATCATGAAAATAAAACAAAAAAAAAAGACTTGGGATGTAATATATGATTGTCCCATAATAATAACGGACTCATTTGACTATGTGAATGATATAGCGTGTTCTTACTAATTTGACAACCAACTAGTTTCAATGCGCTTTGGAAATAATAATAATAATAATAATTGTAATAATAAATAAAATAAAAATACGAGCAATAATAATAACAATGATAACAACAACAACAAGAATACAACACCAAGAATGATTTCAAGGTGACATACGCTCTGATTTTTCTTTCTTGTCTTCTCGCAGGAGTGTTGTTGTTGTTGTTGTTGTGTTATTTTGAATGTAACACAACATTGCTGCTCAACATTATTTATAGCTGCTCCCTCGTAGTAGTTGTAGTTTGTTTGTAGTATACAGTAGAGTAAATGGCGGTGGGATTTTTGATCATCACAACAACAACAATAATAACAGTCCGTGTTTAACAACAATTTTAATTTCAATAATCCTCTCCTCCTCATCCATATAACTTGAATGATGATGGTGATGAATCCAGGCGTTAAACTACAGGCTGCCATTTTTCGGACGTGTGTATGTTTTTCCTCTTCTTTGTGTTTATTATTATTATTATTATTAGTTTTATGTGGAGCATTTAAATATATTTACATATAGCACACTCAAGATTTTAAATCAATGCTCCCACCATAATCTTCTGTCCTCCATCATCCAGAATCCATCATCATCATCATCATTATTCTCCATGGCCGTTGAGATTTTCTTCCGTCAAGGAAAACAGAGATATATTTAGAAGAAGAAGAGACACGTAGAATTATAATAACACCACACACGTCCATCATAATCATCCCACCGTCTCAACACAGACGTTTAAACGTAGGCACACGCACGCAGACACACGCACACACACAGTAAAAGGACACAGGACAGACGCACACACTTCTTAAGACTTTCTCTTCTGGTTCTTTCTTCTTCTTCTTCTACTTTCCTTCATCATCATCATCTTCTTCGTGTAGTCAATGAGAGTTGAACTGGCATATTAATTTTTTTTTAAAAATGTATTTAAACATTTCTTCATAATCCACCACCCCCCGAACCCCCTCCATCTCTTCATCATCATCAGCAGCATCATCCTCCTCATCTTTTACACTTTTCTCCTCACAGCTCCTCATTCACTTTAGTGATATCCATTTGTAAATGCGGCAGGTATCAAAGGTCCCTGTAATAATCATAGCAGAAATCGGGGGGAAAATTAGACATTTCATTAGGTCTTTCCAGTAGTAGTGTGACCTTCCATAGTGTAAAGTCTGAGCAAGGGAACATGTAAAGTCCCTGCAAAGTAACATATGTAAAGTCCCTGAAAAGTAACACATGTAAAGTCCCTGGAAAGCAACATTATAAAGTCCTTGCAAAGTAACATATGTAAAGTCCTTGGAAAGGTATATTACGTGTAGTGTATACACTAAGTGTAAATGAGTGTCTTTGTTTCTGTATATGGAGAAGCTTGTTGAAGAAGGTGGTGGGTGATTAATCCTTCTCATTCACATCATCAGCATCATCCGCAGCAGCAGCAACATCATCATCATCTTGATCCATCCATATGGAAACTGTTGGTGAAAACCTACATACTAGAAAGACTAAGCCTTTCCACCCTTAAGCATGTACAAGCATATGCATTTATTTACATTATATATACATATCTGCACACACAAGACATTTGCACACAAACGTATACGTTCAACATGCATCCAATCAAATACAAGAGCAACCCGCCTGATCCCGTCAGCTACATAACTCTCCTCACATGTTCATCTTATTCAGCGTCTGCCTTCATCATCAGACAGGCAGAACAAATGATCTCCAAAGTCTATCTCTCTCTCTATCTTTCTCTCTATGTTGGGTCTGCTCCCCACATTATAACATTTGATATGACACAGACTATATCCAGTTTCCTAAATTCTCGCTCTTCTCTTCTTCTTACAGCCGGTATGGACTCAAAAGCCACGTCGTCTGCCTGCCTGCCTGCATGATCAACGGTAATAGTTTCTGAATATTATCATCATGCTCCCTTAATTGCCAGATAAATCAAGCACACACACTACTCATATATAGGCGGATGAATACTACACAGCTGATGTAGTAGATAGAGTCGATATATATTGGATTTCAAAAGGACGGGTAACCACATAAGCTACATCATAAGCCGTAGGGATCCACACATTTACACGCTCTCACGCACACAGAGGCAGAGGCACAGAGAGAGGGAGTATATACTAGAGGAGCTGAGAGCAAAAGCCTTGAGTCTCATGTGAAATTTATACGCATATAAATACGATATGATGATGTACGTGGGAGATTCGTCCAACGGAACGCTGAGGACGGGAGAGGAGCGGGTTGAATCCGGCGGTGCGAGTCACATGCGGAATTTCTCTCTCTATCTATCTCTCATATCCACATGGCAGTCATACACATCCACTTCCTTCTTATTAACTGCGCAAAAATCCAGTTGACAAGCCAAGCTTCTCAACAGTCGGCTCCTCACAGACATTTCAAGCTTAGCAAAAAAAAGTAGTAGCAGCAGCAGCAGCACAAGACGAGAAGGTACTTCATCCTGTCATCCTCTCTGTACAAATGCGCTGGTTGACAGCCGCCTTCAGGCCTTTTTACTTCAGCACTATATATACACAGCAAGCTAGTAGTAGTATGCATCCTGTGTGCACAACAGCAGAAGCCTCCGTTTGGAAATCAATAGTAAGTAAGTAACACGACAGGATTCTTCTCCTCCTTCGCAGAAGAAGTAGAAGAAGAAGAAGAAGAAAATATATCAACATCCCACACCTGAACATGTCCAAATTCTGTCAATGTGTAACAAGTCTAAGGATATGGACTGGCAGGAGGAATTTTTCACTACTTGGCAATACTTCTCGGCTCTGAGCCATTCAACTATGATTATTCATAGGAATAGTAAGTGAAGAGGTCCATATGGATTCCAAGTGTGTAAAATCCACTCCAGACATTTAAACAGGCCGTCTTTATTATAGTAGCACATATGGCTTAGGAAATCTAAAGCAATTTTCAGTGCGTACAAATTATGCACACACACATTGGGGCAGCAAGGATTTTCTCACTCACCGCCTATACTCCCGATGAGCAGGTGAAAAAGACATTTCCACATTTATCTCTGACAAGCCCTCATTCCAAAAATAAAGCACACACACACACACTATAGCACACATGCAAAAAAAAACGAACCATAAAAATTCAACAGCCATATCTTCCTTTTCTCCTGTACTAAAAACGGATTTAATTTTCTGTTTTTTTACATTACGATGACGACACGAAATCAAAAATCATCACAATTAATATTATTATTATTACTATTATGTAGCGCCATCATAATTCACATCCTTGGTTCCCTTCAGATACGGACTTAAAACTACAAAACTTTCCTCCATAAGGGAGAGTTTAGCAGGCAGACAGGTGTGAGTGAGTCAAATGCGACAAGTTTTTTTTTCTCTGTTAATACCTTTCTCCAAAAATTATTCCACACTACACCCCTCAGTTTTTCTCATATTGGTCGTCAAAGAGCAATACAATAATAAATAAAAAGGAAAGCTATATTCATATAATAATAATAATTGGAAATCTTATACTATGCGACAACTATATTACACTTGATGAGCTACCTTCTCATAGTCAGCTTTTATAGCGTGTCATAAATAAAAACTTCTAAAATCTTGTTCCATATTTTCCGTATACTTGCCCTACAACGCTATAATTAGTTGCAAATTATTATCATTATTAAAATGGCCTACAAGCCCTCACAATTACTTACTCCTCACACATATCAGCTGGCTTAGTTCTCAAAAAACTAAAAATAAAAAACTCATATCCTTACCTAATTAAAATCCTCAATTATTATATCAATAATTATACTACATACAAAATAAGTCCCTTGCTCATTTTTTTTCTACATACAATCACGTCATTTTGTTTCATCATTCACTACACACAATCATTACGTCATGCTGTGAGGCATTAATTACTATAGCAACATTATTATCAAGTCATTACGGCAAGCGAACGATACGTTTGAGCAGAATTAAATTATTATTATTATCAAAGCGTTTACTACTAAAAGACTACATTCATGTTCTTGTTCGTCTTGTGGTCGTCGTCTTCTAGTGAATGTAGCAGCAGCAGCAGCAAGATCTTCTCCACCATTCCCCTCCTCAGAAAATTTGTGTGTGCGTGTTTAAAAAGTGTTGGAAGGAGTGAGAGTGAAAGGATCCTCGTCCTTGAGCATTTCACAAGGACTGGAGAAGAGCACAAAGGACACTAACCCTGGAGATGGGAGCAAGCGTGGGGAATCCAGAAGGCTGTGGCGACGTAGCTTGGACGTACGAGTCATTCCCTCCTCCATACATGTCCACGGGTCCAGGAGAGTTGGGTGTCGGGAAGCCCCGGGGGTTCGATGGTGACGTCGGCGGACCGAAACCAGGAGTTGCCGTGTAGTTCCCTATAACTGTACAAAAAAACATTAAATACAAGATAATCCCTAATTAATTTCTTCCTTTACATACTTATCTCAAACTCAATTCTCATCAATTTAACTTTCCACGTACACACACACGTACACATACGTCCCATACACGTACACACACACATCCCGCACACACGCCCATACACATATAATTGTCAACCAGTGAAATCTTATTCCAGGAGCATAATATCCATGTTAATATCCCCAGCAAGACGGGCCCATTTGTGAGAGAGAGAAAACTGCTAATTTATTCCATCTTGGTCTTGTGCACACATGCAAACGAGGAGGATATACCCAGTAGTGCTAACTAATAAATATATGAGCTCTTCCAAATAGATATCTCTTGGCCCAGCTGGTCCACACACAATCTTGCTCGTGGCAAACACTCTCAACCGCCAAAATTTCAAGCCCTACAATTTATTAGTCTCTAAATCACGCTTCTCCTTCTTCTCCATATAGCAGGAGCAGCAGCCTTTGCTTTTTCTTTCTCACAAGAGCAGCAGGAGCAAGAGCAACAACAACAACGACCCCTAAAACATTCCCACACACATAAACATAACTATACTTTCACTCTACAACACCAACATAATGACCCCACTCATATGACTACAAGCTTGTAATCAATGGCCCTATGGACCCATTCCACCGTATATGTTGTATCACTAAAACTCCTTTCCCCGTGAAAAATACAACAACAACAACAACATCCCATTCCATTCTTACTCCAACTCACGCTCTTTCCCACCAGAGTCCTGGCCAATTTCAATCTGAACAAATTCCAAAGAATTGACAGGGACAGAGAATGAGAGAGAGAGAGAGAGGGAAACAGGCTGACACAATGTATGAATAGATGTGCGTTGATCTGTGGAGGGAAATAAGACTTTTCTCCTTCCTCTGTCTCTCTCTCTCTCCATTGAAAAAGGAGCCAACCAGGCAGCCCAATGGGAAATTCAAGTGGTAAATTTACAGACGTACAAATTACTCTCACAGTGCAGCTTTTTCGCATACATTTTCCAACGGGTGAATGAATGTAATGTGCATAATGAAACGAAGGTAGTAGTAATGGCAGTTGTGTGTGTGTGTGTATGCGTGCGTGTGTGTGTAGAAAAAAAACTTCCATCACATTTCACCCTCCCTCACGTTACATATTATGCCTCTTCCAAAAACTCTTTCCATTCAGATAGAGTCAGTTACTTTTAAGACAGCCATGTGAATTAGGTTCTTGTGTGTGTGTGTGTGTGTAATGTGTGTGTGCGTGGCAAGACCAGGAGAGTCTTTATCCGCCTATCTTGTCAATGTTGTTGGAAACAGAGCGTGAGAGGAAGAGGGATGACTGGAAGCATTACACGTCTACAGATTCTATATACAGATGGATGACATAGAATCAAGACTCTGTTGATGGGAAAAGAAAATGGGAAGCCGCTCAAAATGTTTCTCTCTCTCTCTCCCTCTCCACACCACACGCCTCTACCTAATGGAGAGGAAGAGCCAAAAAATTCAACACACACACAGATAAACGCTCGCACACACACACACACTCATATAAACTCTCGTACATACACACACTCACATAAATTCACACACACACACACACTCACATAAACTCTCACACACGCAGACAACTAGTAGACACGGCACGATACCTCTTATCCACTATTATCCCGTCGTCCAAACCATCACCCTCTCGTCATCAAAATACACACATACACACTACACCAATATTAGCTCCACTTGGTCTACAAAATGGAAAGAAAAATGAAAATAAATACGGAGAGAATGAAATAAAAAAAACATGGAGCGGGTCATCGCTGGTACTTTCTTTCTTTATCATCATCATCATCCTTTTCCATTTCTCGTCATCATCGTCATCATCATCTCCCTCCACCACTATTCTCAACCTTCTCCCTATCTATATACATATATATGAAAGTCAAATATTTATCCAGCCTTCACAACAACATTATATTCTCCAGACCATTCATAATACTACGAATCCTTTCTATAGTGAAAATGGACTTTAATTCCTCAAATCTTTTCTCTATCTGCAAAAAAAAAACAATTATCAAGCAACTCAGAAACTTGTTATGGATATTGGCCCCCTCACAACACTGTTACTAATGTTGAGAAAAAAAAACTTTATTGGCCTCAATGAGGCACAAGGTAAGTGGAAACGCCTCGGATAATATGCTACTATATAGTGGACACCTTACCTCAGGCCTCTTAAACCTTTTCTCATTCAACCCAAACACACGCAGCCACACAGACCGTACAAATAATTCAAGGTAAGTTACATACTACATGATTTGTTGGTACAAAAAAAAGACACAAACCTGATAATGCCTGAGTTAACAGCGGAGTATTGTTATTAGGAGTCAGTTGCCCATTAGGTAGTTCAACTGTAAAGAGAGAGAAGAAAAAAAAAGGGAAAACTCAAGATCAGCACCATAGTTTCAATTCGGTGGATGTCAACATTATTTTTACACTAATTATTATTATTATTATTAATTAAAAATAAAAACAAGACGACCGGACATGAAAAATCACCATATTTTCATCATCATGAGTGTATAGTTTCTCATTTAATGAAAACTATAATAATGCATCACTACGCGCTACGACTGTCTGTACAAGCCACTGATAATAATTATTATACTCGGACACACTAATAATAAAAAGGATTGTACCTACAAGAGATTACATATTACACTTGCTCCTCCTCTAATCAATTTTGATCTCAACTAATTTAAACTTTACAATAATAATAATAATGATACTAATTACTAAAACCACTACAATTTATATTACCTCGGCATTAGTACACACACTATTATATATTTTTTCTCATATATAATAATTAGTCCACCATTATTGCGACTAAAGTCCATTAGACCTCTACAACTTTATATTATTTACGAAATCATATATATAGTACATAGTAAAGCCATTCAAAATCACTCACTGACTGTCTATTTCAACAGCTTTTTTTCAACAATAATAATAACAACAACGACAACAACAACAGCAACAACAACGACAACGACAACAACAATAACATCCAAAAAAAACTTTCTATAAAACACATTCATTCATTCATTCTTAGGACCCCATAATCTCGACGCGCCTTCCAATAGTTCTAGTTTCAATCTATACACACACACACCTCACCCTATACAACAAATGAAATAGCCAGCAGAGAATGGACAGCCTATATACATATGTGTATACTTAACACACACTTGTAATTATCACCATCTTCTTCCATTATAATTCTCCAGTACACACACTCACCCACCCACCCAAATACAATAACAAGCTCGCTCGCTCGCTCACTCCACCGACAAAAGTCACAGATAATCCCATTGGATCAAACCCATAGAATCCTCACAAAGCCTCACTGGCCCATTTCCTTGTAACACTCTCTCTCTCCCCTTCCTAAGGAGAGCAATAAGCGAAGAAAACAAGAGCCATAATAGGATTTTATTAGCCCACTACTCTACTACAACAACAACTGTGTGATGAGAAGGGTATAGTAGAGGGAGAGAGACAGAGAATGTTAGAGGTCACTTTGGCCCCCATGAATGCATTCCTTTCACTTCCATTCTCCAACAATTCCCTTCAAAGATAATGGCCATGCTGGACTGATGGCTTGTGAAAATCAGAGCATATAGAGCGAAAGCAGAAGACGGGGAAAAAAGGGGCCGAAGAAGCAGAAGCAGAAGAAGAAGAAGAAGTAGAAAAAAAAGGAGCCATCATGTTCCTTCACATTCCCATTGTCTCGTTAGATTCTACAGGACGATAGGCATGCATGCAAGTAAAGCGTCTTTCCTCACAAAAAAAAAGACCAGAAGGACGATGACGACGACGACAACGACGACCAAGACTTTTAGAAGTATAGAAGAAGAAGAAAGGAAAGGAGAAAAATATTAGATGCGGTGAACCAAGGAAGGCCTCAGGATGTACTTGTGATAGAACAGAGAGCTAGAAACGGAAGGGGAAAAATGTGGGAGAAATTCTCTCTATTATCACATTTTACTGGCTCCACAGAATGTACTACTACATACATACATACACAAGGACAACAATCAGGAGCATGTTATAGGACAAAGTACTTTCACTCTCTTTAGATTTACTACTCAACTTTCTTTTGCTTTTCCAAAGGGAAAGTCATGTCCTTACAAGACTGACGAGAAAGTTCCAAAGGAAAAAAAAAGATGAAGGGAGAATCATAATCATAATTGCTGTCGCTCAGCAGCATCATCCTCTCAGCCAATATCTCTCTCTCTCTCTGTCCTTTGTGATAACTTAGTGAAAAATATATTGAAAAATAACCTCATCATATACACATATGTACCCACAAGCACATGCACACTTGGGCCCACAAGCACACGCACACATGGGCCCACAAGCACACGCACACATGGGCCCAAAAACACACGCACACAACGTCCCAAAAACACCCACGCATGGTCCCAAAACCACGCCAATATGCATTACAAAAGCAAAAGCCCTCACAAAGTCCGTCCTAATCATTTTTTTCACATTAACAATAGTTGAAAAAAACCTGCCGTCTCCTCATTTCAACCCGTAAATTCACAAGGTCACTTCACTTTCTCATTCCCTGACCTTTTGAATACTAAAAAAAAACTAACACGATCCCTCACTTTCCACATTCAGTTCCCTACAGCCGCAGTTGAGATTTGAGGGCATCCACAAAAGTCACCTCCTCCCTTGGAAAACAAGATCCAGTTAATTTACTCTTGTATATACTTGGTCGTCTTCCGCATCCATTCCACATCCCCTACGGTATCATCCTCATCCACTCATCCACAATCTAGCCCGCACTCGTCAGTTCATTATTAACCAGCTGGTCATGAGCATTATGGCGGGGCATTTACAGAGTGTAATTGAGTGAGAGGAAAAATCCTGCGGTAACCCATATAATATACTATACTATGCTTGGTCGTCATCATCAGCCTCAGGCTTTCCCTTGTAGCAGCAGCAGCAACGACGACAAATGACAGCAACAACAACCTCGCCAATGACATCCCACTCCATTATACAGTAGAGTCGTACAGTTCATAACATGATCAAATAAGTACAGCAGTCAAGGTTACTGGGATAGAGATGATGATGATGAGCCGTTGAAAACAACAAAGCTTTTCAGCCCGCATACTCATACACACGTAAACACGTACACACACACACACACTCATACACACGCACACGTTGTTACAATCCGCAACGAACATATCTCAGCCCCAGTTACAAAGCCCGGTTAAATATTACATGTCATAAGAGAGTGGAATTTTGTACAGTAAACTTATCATGGCAGCAGCATTGAGGCCTTGGCTGGGATAGACAAGAGCATACAGCATGAAATTTATTTAGCATAAGGAGGAAGCTCGTTGAGAAAATGTTCACTTTTTCTTCTCTCTCTCTCTCCTGTAGTTATTACTCTGTATATACATCCCTCGTCATGCTGATGATGATGATGGGCTTGTGAATAAAAATTATCCTACCATTCAAAAACCTCCCTTTCATATTACATAGGCCAGAAGCCTTGACTATATTTTATACAGCATCATCCTATATTATCCCGCATCTAAACACATGGGGATTCACTGCGCAAATTCTTCTCACACCTGCGCTTATATTCTTCATGCATAATTTTCACACGAGTCTATAACATGATAGCAATTATCAAGCCTCTCACATCCGCATTACCCGCAGAGCGTTATGACCACCAGTCTTTTTACAGCGAGAGAAAGCAAACCGTCCCGTGTCAATCCATTGGACCTTTTTCACACTATAGGCCCAGCCACTTGAAAGTCTAGCACGACGGCCCAGACACTTGAAAGTCTAGCACGACGGCCCAGACACTTGAAAGTCTAGCACGACGGCCCAGACACTTTAAAGTCTAGCACGACGGCCCAGAGAACTGAGAGACTACGACGACAATTGCGAGACTACCATGACGATATGACAAAAAGTCCAAAAATCTCTCCCAATCATCAGACTCATTCAAAAGCCCAACTACAATTTTAACATTCAATTTGATCGCTCTAAAACTTGGATCATTACTACAAGGCCTACAAAACTTATAGTCATTCCAGCTCGATGACGAGGACCAAAGTATTGTGGCGGGTAGAAGAGCAGCAGCTGTTACTAAGTATCCATAATTACCCTTCTGACTAAAACTGAATAGAAAAGAGCGAGAGACATAGAGTGAACATGTAAGGAAATCCGCTTGATTTCTACCTCTTCACAAGAACAACAACAACAACAAGAGCAGCACCAGCACAGTCTGTACCTAACATATTGTGGAAGAGGAGGAAATCTACAATCTATTTTCTCATCAAAGTACAACTCCCCATTATTATCATAATAATATTAGCAATAGCCTTTCTCTCCTCCTCTTACCAAAATCCTCGAGGTTAGCTTCAAATAGCAAATATCGTATCCAATTTCATTACTCTCTCTCTCGCATATGAATTCCCTTTTCCATATAATACTAATAATAATAATAGCTTGAAAACACAATGAATTTCCGGCCTGATAGTAATAAGAATCCATTGGATAATAACAGAGCTCCATTTTCCCCACATAAAGCTCACCTATGCACACCACTGATAAAAACACACATGACCGACTCTTTCACAATGCACACGCACACACAAACACACATACACGCACCCCTTTCAAAACACACACACGCGCACCTCTTACAAAACACCCACGCACCCATTCCAAAACACACACAGGGGCCCGATGAGTCCGGGCCCGTCAAAGCCCCACATTAAACTCGCATTTTCCCATAATAATCAGCACGATTCCTCATATCAGAAGCCCAGCTGAATGTCATTGTGAACTGTATAGAGAGACAAAGTATGTGACAAGAGCAGCATGGCATGAATCCCTTCAGTCCAATCAGGTACACTGAAGAAGCTTATCTCATTTCAGCTTGATCACTTCACAACAAGCTTTCCTTCCGACTCAACTTGTTCTCAGTCTCCCTAATCGAGAGCCTTTAAAACTCTATAAAGAGGAACTTTAGTATATGAAGAAGATGATGATGATGATGATGAGGATGCAAGGGATAAATTCCTGCCTCCGGCTCTCCTCACAGACACACACACATACATACAATG